>PVHP010010417.1:0-47770 GCA_004024765.1 Zapus hudsonius
ATCCACACCTATACAAGTATGCATATGCATATGCAAAACTACTATCCCAAAATATCTATCCCCTTAATAACTTAAGTTCTTGGCTGAGTTCATCTGGAAAGATTTTTCTGCTCATGTCACATAGGGTCACTTATGAAGCCCCAATTATCTCATGGCTTCTTACACTGGGGTTTCATGGGCTAAGGTGGCTTCCCCAACATCCCGAAAGCTTGATGGTTACTGTCCTTGAGGCCACAGGTCTGAACAGGTGGTGGATCTAGGAGTGTAAGGACAGAACTGCTTGGTCTCTTTAAACAGGGTCACACAACATCTATCACCTCTATTGGTCAATGACAGTCACTTGGTCATGTCCAGAGCTATGTACACACAAAAAGGAACATTAATGCCCTTTGCAAATTATCTCCTGTGCCACATAAATCCTGTATAAAAATAACTTGTGTCCAGTTTAATGTCTAGATTCACCTTCCAGATGCCTCTAACTAGTTTTCTAAAGACCATACACTATGTGCCAAGGGCTGTGGATACCAAAGGAATTTCATCTCTTATGGAGAAGGTGAGGAATTAGTAGACTTTCTAGATGGTTAGGGGCTCAATGACCATGTGATACAGCTGAACTGAGGCACCTGGCAGCCATACAGGTGACATATACAGGAGAAAAAGGACCCAGCAGGAAAGTCTACATGTATGGTTTATAAACTCAATCCCTTACCAAGTATCAGGATTGAGTGAGTTAAGAGATATTTCTTCAAATCCAATCAGAAGAGCAGTTGGTGTCACTTTGCTTACACATGCATCCCATCCCCTGAGTTCTGCCTCGGCACAGTGGTGAGAGTTAGCTTGTACTGGATCCTCTGAGATCATGAGGCCAAATAGTTCATTCTTCCCTCAGAAGACATGTGACTCAGTAATACTGTCATCACACTTGAATGACAGCACAGTGTTTTGGTTCCCTTTTAAGGCAAATTAGTGTAACAGCTGAGAGCTCAGTCACTGTAAACAGTAATAAAGCATTTCAGTATCTGGACCAGAATCCACTCTGTAAGACAGAGGGTGCACAGCACAGCCTATACCCTGACTAGAGAACTCAGAACAGAAAGTGTAGTTCATCTTCATATATACCTGTTATTTTGTAACAAAGGACTGTTCTTAGTGTTTTTGTGTTGCTTTGTTTTGGAGGCAGGGTCTTGCTTTAGCCCAGGTTGTCCTTGAACTTATAAGAGATTCTTTTACCTCTGTTTCACAAGTGCTGGGATGAAAGCGGTGTGCTGTCATTTCCAGCAGGACTACGTTTCAGAAATAAATGAAGTTTCAGGATTTAAATTTCCCCTGGTATCTACTGTTTTCCAGTTTTGCCGTTGTTATTCAGATTCTATTTAAACTGAGAGAAGAAGGTTACAGATGTGTACTGATATCAGCTACAAGTCACGTTGCTCTTTCTGAAACTTGTTTCCACTCAGCACAATTAGTGTGAAGTAGGGTGTGTGCATAGAGCTACCACAAATCAGAGCAGATGACTCTGGGTTGATTCTCTGATAAAAATACCATTTTTCCTAATAGAGTTTTAAAATTCATTGTTTCTTTAGAGGCATTCAGAGTAGAAGAAACACTCCCCATTCAATCTGCCCCAGCACCATGCCTTGGGGAACCACTATAAACCCAGGGACAGGAACCAGAATTCATAATGTCAGGATCAACGTCATAGTGCAGTGCTCACGGTGAAGCTATGTCAATAACTCTATATTTGCGACAATAGCTCCAATGGAAGAAGTTCGATCTCATCCATGTAAAAGTTGGGATGTGGCAACAACGGAATTGGATATCTCTCTTCGTTAGCAGATACCACCCACCAATGCCAGAAAATCCCTGCAGCGCACAGTGTCTCACTCTGGGGTTGGGAATTTTGGACTCTTCTTGGTTATGTCATCACTTGAGCATTATTTAAATATGTTTCTCCTTTTAATTCAATTTCCTGTTTTGTTTTCTCAAGACCATAAATTGTCTCTGAAGAAATTTTACACAATGCATATTGTTGTCCCAAGAGACATGTGCTGCTCCTCAGCTGGGCATTCCTTGCCAAATGACTTAAAATTTTTTTTTCCTTTTATTGGTTTTGCATAATGGTTGCAACAATTCTCCAGTAATGAAAAAAGAATGAAGAATGCAGGTCCCTTTCCAGCACATAGCCACAAAGTGAATGTTAAGACAGAGCAAAACAAAACAAAACAAGAACTCACCCAAAAAGTGCTGTTGGACACCCATCCCTCCTCTAGCTCCCTTATTTAGATTCAGGATGTTTCCTTCCTATCTTTTCTTTGTGAAACTTGAAGCAGATACACTCAAAAAAAATCTTCCGTAGAAGACATCTGTGACAATGTTCCTATAGTATGGGTTGACGAGCTCTAGAACTAAGCAGGGATGTGACTGCTTTCCTAGGCCTGTGTCATCTCATTTGTTCACTGAGATCAGGAGCTCAGGTTACTGGGTTGTTTTGAAGATTAAATAAGACAAGGCATGTGAGGATGCCTCCTAACTGTGTAAGTTGAGGCTAACACCTGTTCCAAGGATAAATCTATGATTTTATGGCCCTATCACACAGCTGGTGAGGGAATGGTGAAAGAACCCACTGGAAATGGGCAAGGATAAAAGGTAAGTGGACTTGGCACACACTGGCTAAGAAAGTATTTTCCAGGACAAAATTCTCTTACCAGATTCCACCAGTGAGGTGCCAGAGAGAAACAATGTATATGCACAGAACTGGGTCTGAGCTCATTTTTGCATGTCCTGCAGCACAACAGAGACATCAGTGACCATCTGCTGAGGCTGCATCATCTACACATGAAATGGTATGTGTAGTAGCCCATGATAGGAGTCAGCAAATTGCAGCCTGTGTGCTAAATCTGGCCCATTGCCTGTTTATCTAAATAAAGTTTTATTGGGACCGAGTCTATTTATTAAGACACTTGTTTATATAAGTATGATCTAAGCTGCTTTTGTGCTACAATGAAGAGTAAATGACTCTTAATACAGAACTTCCTTTTAAGTCTCTCCTCTTTCTCTCTCTCTCTCTTTCTCTGTATGTGTGTGTATGTATCAGTATAGAAGTCAGAGAACCTTGAGGTATTTGTGATCTTCTACCTTCCTTGAGACAAATTCTTTTGTACCCTCAAGGAAGCTTCAGTCTAGCTGGCCCTGGAGTTTCTGGTTCTCCTGGCTCGGCCTCCCACTGTTGTAAGTGCATTGGGATCACTGATGAATGTGCCCCTCTGCATCCAGGACACCAAACCCACGCAGTATTTAAGTGCTGAGCCATCTCAGCATCCCATCAATACAGAATTCTTATGACCCATAAGGCATACAAAATTACTATCTGTTCTTAGCTCTTGACAGAAAAACATTTCAACATTTGGTTTATAATATTGAGTCACTCTTCACTCCTTCCTGGATGGATTATTCATGATGAAATTCTTAACTTGGGCATCACATCTGTCTGTGTGAATTATACTTTACTGTGATGGCTTCATTGCACTGGGAACTTGCAATCTTATAGCTTTATGAGTTACTTTTCTCATCACATGGACCAAAGAGTTGACAGGTGCAAATTAAAGGAAGAAAGATTTATTTTATCTCATGGTTTCAAAAGGTTCAAACCATGTTTGCTTGGCCCCAAATGCTTGGGTGGAATATAATGTTAGCAGGAGTGTGGAGAAGAGGAAAACTGTTTCCTTAATGACACACAGGGAACAGAGGGGAAGGGAGTGGAGGAGTGGTCACGACCAAGGTATTCACACAGGCTTGCTCCACAATGGCTTATTTTCTTCATTTAGATATGTTTGAATGTGAACATATGTCCCCCATAGGCTAAGCTTGTAACTTGGGTCTCCAGCCACCTGGCTTTGGAAGAGGCATCACTGAGGGTGGGTCCTGGATCCTGGGATCCAGCACAAATATGTGTTTGGGAACAAATGGGGCTGATTCCAGCTCAAAAGGTGTGGATAGTCCTATGAGCTGGGGGGGGGGTGCTCACTACTGGTTGGTGCTTGCTGCTTTTGATGTTTGGGTGGCTATTTGGTTGTTTTTCTGCTTGGATTTCTGAAAGAGAACTAGCTTCTTCTGCCTTTGATGGAATTGCCCCTGGATCTGTACGCTTGAAATAAATCCCTTCCTCCCATAAACTGTGTTTGGTTAAATGCTCATCTCAGCAATGTGGAACAAACTATGACAGTATCACACCTTAAGATTTCCAGAACCTCCCAAAATGGTGCCACCAGCTGGAGCCCAACTGTCTGAAACAAGAGCCTACATAGAAATTTATTTTATTTTTTTATTGTTGAAAGCTTTATTATCCATAATTAGATACATTGTATGAGGAAATCTTATGATGGTACCACCATGTCATTGTTTGATCCAGGTGTCCCCCACAAACAATTGAATGTGTTCTGAATGATCGATCCTCAGCTGATGACTTTTTGGGTTTTACAACCTCGCTGGAGCTATGTTGGTGGTGGCGGGTTTATGGGGGTTATAAGCCAGCTTCCCCTTGGCCAGTGTTTGCAGTGCTGTGGCAGAGGTGATGTCCACCCCTCTGCTCATGCCATCATTTTCCCTGCCAGGATGGCGTCTCTCCTCGGGTCCATAAGCCAAATAAACCCTTTCCTCCACAAGCCACTTTTGCTTGAGTTCTTTCTTCACAACAACTAGAAAGCTGACTACAATACACCATTTCCCTCAGAAAAATCTATTTTAGAAGTGCTTATGAAGTTCAGACATACTTTGTTGACCATGGGTAGATTCTAGACAAAGATAAACCGGTGATGCCAACAAATGGTCGGTCCTTGATGACTTTTAGTTCCTGGCCAGTACTATGTATGGTCTCTTAGGTGAGGAATGAACATCATTGATTTTGTTTCTTTTCTAGCCCTTCACTGGTCTTTGTGTCTGCTCTAGAAACATGGATAATGTCACCCCCTAGTGACGCTGGACAACAGTGTGACCAATTTTAGCTTCTGGTATTTTTAACAACCATAACCAAACTCTGAGATAATCAGCTGATATAAAGAAGGGTTTATATTGGCTCACAGTTTTAGCTCTCTGATGTTTCAGTTGTCTGAAGTTGTGCCTCAGATGCCTGACCCAGAGGCAAAGGAGACGAAGAAGACAATAGAACTGGGGAGATAGCTCAGAGTGGTTAAAGACACTGGCTGGAAACCCTGCTGGCCTGGGTTTAGTTCCCCAGTAAATGGAAAGTCAGATACACAAAGTGGCATATGTATGCATATTTTGCAGTGGTAAGAGATTCTGCTGCATGCATTCTCTCTCTCTCTCTCTCTCTCTCTCTCTCTCTCTTGTTTTCTCACTCTTTTTCATTCTCTCCTTGCAAATAAATAAAGAAATTTTTTTATAAAAAAAGAAGACAGTGAGTTCACACAATCCACTTTGAAAGTCTTTCCCCAGAGATCTAAAGTGTCCCACTAGGTCTCACCTCTTAAAGGTTCTACAACCTCCTGCCAGTGCACCAATGAGCTGAACCTTTGGGAACATTGAGAACCAAATTCTGGCACTTGTTAACTTGGACTTGACCTGTCTATGAGAACCTTGGTTCCACAGATCATTCTATACCACCCTTGCTTTTGCAAAAATTGTGTACATATGCCCTAAATTCTCCACAGTCACATTCTGGGTGCTGAAGGACATTGTGCAGCTGGGGTTTGCTGACTTTAAAGGAAAACCAAAGCCTCACTGGGGACCTCTCTTTTCCTTTTGGCAGTTCTTCACGCTTGACACCCCGCATAAGGAGGCCAAGTTGGCATGACTTTTGACTATCTGCAAAATCCGTTTGGATCCAATCCTATGACTGTGATCTATCGACCTGGGAAGTAGGGAGAAAGGGGGTGAAGGAAAAAATCAGCCCTTGGAATGTGGAAACCACTATACTAACAACTATATATTTTGCTTATTTATTGCAAGTACCTAGGCACACACACACACACACACACACACACACACACACACACACACACACACTAGCAAGCTCATGAAGCCAGATTTATATATTCCCTTCCAGTCAGAGGGTCCTTCCTGATTTTCAATTTGAAGAATTTCCAAACCTTCCATGAGTTTCCCATGTTGAAAGACTGCAGTGTGGGTCCCCCAGAACAATCCCCCAAAAGTTTAGGCTTAAATCACATCAAGGCAAGGTCTGTGTGGTGTACTCCTCTGTAATTGTTGGGCCTCTTCCAGAAGGCTCTCAACACATGAGGCTCCAATGGAGTTCTACATGTGGAAAGAGCTGCAGGCTGAGGCCCGTGTGTTTGTAATGGAAACACAGCGGTGATCTTGCCGTCCAGGTCTGGATCAGTGCTGCTATAAAGTGTGCTTCTCCAAACACAGCAGTGGGATCATGGGGATGACTGAGCAGGGAGTTCTGTGAAAGGGATGGGACAGGATCAGCTCACAAGTAAACTTCACATCTAGGGAGCGCATTGTGGTATGCAGATTTACTTTTGTATTTAATTCTCAGAAATAGCCCCAGAAGCAGGAACAGTGAGCACCTCCCCCCCCCATTTTTTTTTCTCCTTGTCCCAATGAAGCAAAGATGTCACCGGACTTCTCCAAGATTCAGTAGAGGCAAAGCAAGAAGCAGAGCCAATATCTTTTCATACCTAGCTAAATGTTCTTTCTGATCAGTTACTACCTGGCTGCTTTTTAATGGATCCAAGTGTGACCCAAGACAATTCTTTGTCCAGTGGATTTCAGGGAAATCAAAACACTCAACATTCTTAGAATAGAGAAGGATATTCAAACAAAGACAGGTCCATAAATGGTCCTGATGAAAACCTCCTCCAGGAGTGGACCCAGCTGAAGATGAGAAAGGTCTAGAACATACTGGGTGGACTGGTGGAATGTTAGGCATTAACTTGAGAGACTAATACTTCCTTCAGAAAGTGGACTGTATCATTGTTAACAGTTTTCACTGGGGGACTGAGGAGATGGCCCAATAGATTAAGTGCTTCCCACACAAGCTTGAGGACCTGAGTTTGGATATTCACCATCCATGTCAATGCTGGACAGGTATGACGGCTCAACTGTCATCTTAGCAGTTGGCAGGTAGAGAGAGGGGATCACTGGAACAAGCTGGATATCTCGACTAGCCAAATCTGCACACTCTGGCTTCAAATGACAGACCAGCCTCAGTAAGTAAAGTCGAGAGTGATTGACTAAGCCTCCACACACATGAGCACACATACCCAACACCCACACTCAGATGTGCGCCTTAGGAAGGATTTCAGATGGTTGCACCATTGGTTTTGCTCTTATCACACTGTATAATGGAGAGTGTCTCAGAGAAAGAGAGAGGTGGGTACAATGTAAACTCTACTTTATGACACACGGGCTAAAAGGGCCAGGACATAGAGTGGAGTCTCATTGAGGATGCCAGTGGTAGGTATTTTAGCTGCCAAAGTTGTCAAGTACAGAATTTTAAGGAAATAGAAAATATTTGAGAGTTTCTGGAAAGTTTTCTTCTTAATGTTTCTAAGTAAAATCCCTATATCCTAGCTTTTAAACCACAATTGAAAGAGAGAAAGAAAGAAGAAAGAAAGAAAGAAAGAAAGAAAGAAAGAAAGAAAGAAAGAAAGAAAGAAAGAAAGAAAGAAAGAAAGAAAGTAAGGAGAAAGAAAAAAGAGAGAAATAGAGACAGAAAGAATGAAATAATATTTAAGGCTTCTTTGAAAGAAGTCACCTAGCAACCATGAGTGGAGTCACTCTTCCTTAGGAATGAAGGCCAATGGGAGCCAAGAAGACAGCTCACTCAAGAAGATGTTTCTCTTGCTGGACAAGCCAGCACCCACGCCTTTGCAGCCCTGCAATGCCAGCACTGAGAAGGCGGAGACAAGTGGATGGCTGGCTATTCCACGCAGATTGATGAGCCCCAGGTTCAGTGAGAGGCCCTGTCTCAAAAAATAAGGTAGAAAGTGACCAATGAAAACACCCATTGTGTACCTCTGGCCTCCACACCACATACGCATGCATTCACCTCCAGACACACAAGAGCACCTATACATACATGCAAGCACACCCACACACATTCACATGCATTTCAAAAGAAGTAAACGTGGCTCCCTTAGGACGTGTAAAAACAGAAGAAGGAGAAGGAGGAGAAAGAGGAGGTATCGCATTGCAGAGCTAGGCTGAGTGGTTTGTGATTATAATCCCAGAATTTGAATCATGAGTTCAAGAACAGCCCGGTTTACTTAGTGAGACTCAATCACAAGGCAACAACAACAATCAAAAAAAAAAAAACATTTAGTTTTGAGTTCTAATCCACGTGACCCCTAGAGACTGACCAGCTTCACAATTTAAAATTCAGCTGCACACATTGCATTACTTGAAACAACAATGGAGTCTTTCTAAGTGTTATGTTGACTATGGCAACTTGGGATACTTTTTAATAATTAAGGTTTACACACATAAGTAGGAAATGATATGTAATAGACAAAAACTCTCTAAGTATAAAGGAAAATGTTCCAATATTTGAGGGACACAGTAGCATTTTATTAGAAACATAGTCCATAATAAATCAAGGACGGGATATTTGCAGCATGCATGGTACACAAAGGGTTACTGTCTTTGGTACATAAAACGTTCTTTTATATCAACAGGAAAAAGTAGAGTACTTTAATAAAAGAAAAATAGTCAAAGGCCACAAAGCATCTAATTGAAAAGAAAAACATCATTGAGTTTATGTGAGTTCAACTTCACCAGATCACACAATGAGGTCCATTTTTGGCTGTCATATCGGTAAACTTTATGCACTCCTGTGCGCTAGAACTCAGCAGTGCAGGCTTCTGTGGAGCAGAAACAGTACATGAGAAATCCAGGTCAGCCTGAGCTAGAGCAAGACCCTACCTCAAAAAAAGATGATGATTATGATAATAATAATGAAAAAGGCAGACCCATCCATGTGGGTCTTGAGATTAGCAGCCAAAGCAGACCCTGCAGGAGCAGAGATAAAGGAGGGTGCACTCTGTATAGAAGCAGGGTTGGGCTCATAAGCGTTACCCCACTTCCTACCTGACCCCTGACCCCTGCAGTGTGACATGGACCAGAAAGATGAGACTTTAACCTTTTCATATGTATGTGTCATATAAGGTATGTATGCTTAGTGGGTTTCTCTTTACCCCTCCGCCACCTCCACAAGTAGGCTGGGAGCAAGGATCAGAGAACAAAATTATAGTTCTTTTTCTGTTTCTCAACACAAGGAATAAACAAAGAGACAAACAAGTATAAAACTACTCCCATTTCTCACAAAGAAGAAAAGCTCTAAGTATGTCTAATTTACAATAGATTTGGCCTGACAGGAATGTTTTCATCTTCCACTCTGTAAAATGGATTTCCCAGAACTGTCTGTTATTAACCATTACTCCATGCTGAACCTGGGGTGGGGGGTCCCTCCCTGTGAGGGTCTTCAGGCACTTCCAGAACTGCTTGAACAGCAATTAAATGGTTTCCAGAACTCCAGTTTAGTCCGACATACAGCATATCCTGGAATATTTACTGTTCTTCAGGAAATGACTGGGTGGATCGCAGAGGTAGACAGTCCCTGCCCTTGCGCTCGGTTTTCTCAGAAATTGCAGAATTGTCAGCTTTGGTCATGGTCAAAGTTGATTTCTGCCATCTGCCAGGCTGAGGTGGGAAGAATTTTCCCCTGTGCTGGTTTAATGATTCTTGGGACCTATGGAACACTCTGATTGCAGCTCTCAGGTTTCCTCTTTGGATCAGGACAAAAAGCACAGAGATGTGTAGAAAAACACCATGGTTTCCCCATTGATTTCTTGGGCTTGTGAAGATAATACAACAAGGGTGTATTAATGGGTATGGCCTTCCAGAACCATCCACCAGAGCAATTATGTATTTTAATGCCTTTAAATTATCTTGTACCAGTAACTGTCAGTAGAGTTTATCTTAAGAAAATCAGCCTTTAATCCCAGCACTCTGCAGGCAGAGGTAGGAGGATCTAAATCAGTTCATGGCCAGCCTGAGACTACATAGTGAATTCTCAGTCAGCCTGGGCTAGAGTGAGACCCTATTTGAAAACAAACAAAATACTTAAAGTGAAATGAAAAATTTTATGCCCCTTCCCTATTATTTATTTATAATGTTGGACATGAAGTGACAGCTCAAACCTAACATTAGCTAACCAAAACTCACTTGGAAATAAGCAACATTTTGTTTACTTAAGATTTTTCATATGCAAAAAAAATGTTTTGAGTGAATTTTAAATGAAAATTAGCTTATAAGGCAGTAAGGTCACCACATTACAACAGTTTCATCACTGAGATGTCAATTGTCATTTTTCTGGAGTGGTGGAAACATGAACGGTTTTTTGGTTATATTTTGAAATTATCTATGCTTTCTAAAATTTCTACAGGAATAATTGGGAACTTGTTACAAGTATCATTTTTATTTAGTTTCAAAATAATAAAGTATATAAATGATTAAAGTGCTTTTATTCATGACTATGAGTTATCAGGAAATAGTTGTTAAAATTTTACTCAACACCCACACCCATATGCCTTTACTTGCTGACTAGGAAATTATAACCTGACCCTGGAGGAGCCTATTGTTTTTACTTAAGGAAGATAAAAGAGTGGAATTATATCCCAGAGCTGTAAGAAATATCCATATTTTAGTGTTTAAGTAAGTTATTCCCAGGTGTGGCTTTGCACTGCCCATCCTGTTATTTCCAATGAATATTTCTGCTGTTATTTCATATTCCCCAAAGGATTGTCAAGATCTGGGCAACATCCCATGCTTCACCCTCTCTTTAATCTTTCATAGGACACCACTGGATATTCTTTTTGGTATGTCCTTCCAGAAATTATATGGCTGTTTGAATCTTTTCTCAAACATTTAAACTCTAGTCTTACATATAGTGTTTTTTTAATTGCAAAACCCATTCCTGATCACTGTGGAAAGGGCAAAAAAAAGACAAGTAAACCAACAGAAGAAGATAAATCGCACAGCCCCATGGGACTTCCACCCAGCTCCACACAAACTCTCTCTCTCTTGGGCATTTCCTCCATGCCTGCATTTTTCACATATATCACACACATGACCATATAGTTTCACAAAAATGGGATTATTTCTGTTTTTAGTCTTTTTCATTTTAGTCTTTTTATGAAACAACATATGATAGAAAACTTTTCAAGTGGATAACAATGTATCTACAATATCTTTTTAATATTTTAAAATATTTTATTCACTTATATGAAAGGGAGAGAGAGAGAAAGAAAGAGAGAGAGAGAGAGAGAGAGAGAGAGAGAGAGAGAATGGGTGAATCAGTGCTTCCTGCTGCTACAAAGAAACTCCAGATGAATGCACTAAACTATGCATCTGGCTTTATGTGGGTCCTGGTGAATTAAACCCAGGCCATTAGGGTTTGCTAGTAAGTCTTAACCACTGAACCAATTCTCCAGCCCCTACAATATCATTTTGAGGGTGAAATATATTCAACCATATGCTTACTGTTTAGTTAATTAATCCTCTAACAGCAAAAGTATTATACATTGTCTATTGCTTCACTGGAACCACAGAATAGACCTTCACGTTCCTCCACTGTTCAGATATCACTCCTGCCTAAAGTAGGCCCCATCTCTCTCCCAGATCCTTCCTCTGATCAACTCTGCTGTTTGTGTGTTTTTTTTTTCCAGTAGAAGTTACTGTTCACCGATACCTATTTGCTCTGTCTCCTCAATGTAAGTTCCTCATCAGTTGCATCTCGTCTTGTTCCATCCTATATCTCCAATCCCACAGCTGTGTTTTCCCCACATTTGTTAGATGAATCATTATCATCTACCAGCTAAAGCTCTGGAATCTGTTGGAAGATTATGATCTACCGTTTTGATGCTTTGATCTAGAAAATATAAATTTTCCATATGCACAGCTATAAAATAAATTAGCATCAATTACTACACGCCTACTCCAAGCTTATTACTGTGATAAGAGCTCTGGAGAGTTGGGAAAACCTAGGCAAGACACGCAAGCATGGATAACTGAGATGACATAGGGTGGAGGTCCTGCGTTACCATATGTAAGACGTCCTCTTTTAAATTCATACTAACAAAGGAACTATGGAGTAGAGGAACACAAACATCTATTCCAGGCGGATCAAAGACTCAATTCATAAACAGAAAACAACACACTTCAAGATTGATTGAAGGAGTGTCCAGAACTTTTTGGAGACGGCCCAGTAAACTAAGAACCAGTCCTATGACTTGAAAAGTAGCATCACATGGGCTTCAGAGCTGCACAGCCAAGGAGGTAATCAATGGACGAGTCCACAGTCTACAGGAGAGGACAGAACCGTTGTCCAGTATACGCTGGACATGGCACCACTATCCAGAATATATAAAGAATCACAAAAACTAAACACCAAAATATCCCAATCAATAAATAGGCCAAGAAATTGAACAGTCCAAAGAAATACAAGAAGCTGATAAATATTTTTTAAAGATGTTCAACATCGATCAAGGAAATGTAAAAGAATACTATGTGATTTCCTCTCACTTCCAGTTAAATGGCTTATAAATGTCAAGAAGACAAATGAAAAGAATGCTTGTGAGGATGTGGCGAAAGAGGCACATTTATTGACTGGTAGTGGTTATGGTGGGTATGTCAACTGGTGTAGCCCCTATGGAAATCAATGTAGAGATTTCTTATAAAAAACTAAAAATAGAATTACTGTATGACCCAGCTGAACTACTGCTGGGTGAAGGGCTCTATATCCTACCACAGAGACACTGGCATTCATGTTCATTACTATTATACCAAGGGATGGAACCAGACTGGATGTTTATCAAAGAACCTCAGAAAACCAGGTACAAGCCCGGTATGTATGGCAGCCCATTTATAATCCCAAGATTCAGGAGGTGGAGATAAGGAATCCCTGGGGAAAGCCAGTTAGCTAGACTAGCGATTGATTACCTCTGTTTTCAAGGGAGAAATCTTATCTCAATAAAGGGAGATTATCCAGAGGCATGGCCAGGAGAACCTGGCTTAATACTAGGCTATCCATGGTCCCCTGTCACAAGGACTGATCCAGACGACCCATGGAGGAGGTTATCCAGGGGAGTGGGGAGGGGAGGGCAGGGGGGAATTGGGGATAACAACTCATTGTTTGCCTACTAAATATTGTAACTCATTATGGACAATAAAAAAAAGCTGAAAAAAAAGAAAAAATGATGAAAAATAAATAAATAAATAAAGTATAAATCAATCAAGAAAGAGACCTGATGCCGACTTCTGGCCTCCACACACACTTGCACACAAATGTGTGCCCACACATGTTTGAGCACACATGCATGCATGCATACCACACACCCATGTTCCACAACATTTAAAATGAAATTATGAAACTTGAATGGAACTGAAAATATCATGATGACTCAGGTAACCTAGGCTCAGAAAGACAAACACTGCATGTTCTTTCTCATACGTGGCTCCTAGCTCCTCATGATTACATACGTGTCTTTATGGGGAATAAGTGTGGGGAGAGATCAGGAACCTAGAAAGGGGCTGAGACGCAGTCCTACGGGGACTCAGGCTGCATGAACCCAGAGACCACAGTCTGGCTGTGTGACTGGGAAGACAGTGCCACAGACTGGTAAGCAATAGAATCCCTACTTGTTGTAAACGCCTGACCAAAAGCAGGTCTTAAGGGGAAAGATTTTATTTTGATTTTGCCTCAGAGAGAAGTGTCACGATGTCACCACAGAAGCTGGACATCACCTCTGAGGTTTTCCACATCAGGTGGAAAACAGCAGCAAGAAAATGAGTCCAAATCTGGAAAGAGGAGCTGGTTATAACGCCCCTAGGCCCAACCCAACAGCACATCTCCTTCAGCAAGGCTCACCTCCCAAATTGCCACCAGCTGGGGACAGATCGTTCAGAACATATGAGTTTATGATGGAAATCTGGTGCAAACTACCATGTCGCTATGTCATTAACAAACAAGTAGTTACAATGTTATTTTATGGTATTTATTGAGAGCTATAAATCTGGAAGGGCACTTAGCCAAAGACAGAGGATCCTGACACAAATAACTTAAAAGGTAGACAGTTTATTTCCATAAGTTATAAAGCATCCATTATATTGCTTTGGTTTAACATTTATTCAGGTGTAACAATGAAAGTTATCACCGTGTTCACTTCCTTACAAATTCTTTTCTGTAGTCAATGTAATCATCTATCAGTGATACTGAAGTACTGTTCTCATTGCTCCTGACACAATAGTACATCTTGGCTGCTTAGGTCTTGTTGGTTACTCTATCACTTGTCCCTCCACTTTGAGCTATTTTCACTGAGTATAGAGTAAAAATGGACTACAATTTTTGGATTTTTTTTTCACAAAGTCCATGGGGAGAATATCCAGAGTCATTGCCCGCCACCCTCAGCAACAACAAACAAAGAAAAAAAAAACCTATCTCTTGTAAAATTAACCCCCTTCCCCATGGACTGGTCCAGAATGCCTATAAGACACCTTTGGACCATGAGATATGAACTAGGAAGGCATTGCAAGACTAGGATGTAAATATAGTCAAAAATCAAAAGCAGGGCTTTTGAGAGAGATGGAGAGATGGCTCAGTGGTTAAAGGAGCTTGCTTGCAAAGCCTGAAGCCCTGAGTTCCATTCCCAAGTTCCATTCACACACATAATGCCAAGTGCACAGTAATCCAAAGGAGTTTGCTTCCATTTATCATGTTCTTTGAATCATTGTTTAAAATTATGTGTGTGCATATATGTGTGAATGTGTGTGATGCATGTGTGTGTGGGTACATGCATGCTCCAGTGCATGTGAACAGGAAGTCTGAGGACAACCACAAGGTGATTGTCTTTTCCTTTCATCTTCCTTTTGAGACAAAGTCTCTCATTGTTTTGCCCCTACCTGTGACCCATGTACCAGTCTACTTGGCTGGGGAGCTTCCAGATTCTCCTGGTTCTCCTCCCTGTTGCCTTGGGCATTTTGGGATTATAGATGCTTTAAGTGGGTGCTGGAGAATTTAGCTCAGACCAGCAGGCTTTCAACCAAGAACTTTTAACCACTGAGTCATCTCTCCAACCCCATGTTTGAATTTTAGTATATTCTTATCATATCTGATATATTATTAATGAGAAAAAAACATGAACAAAAGACAAAACAAGAAATCCCCACATTAATTTTGCAAAGGAGAAAACTACATAAATCATTTGAATCCTAAAATTCCTTTACCTTGAGAAAAATGCACATACACCTTAAGTTAAGTTTTTAAAATTGAAGTGAATATAGATCTACAAACTATAAAAAAATAAAAACTGTCCATGGAAAGTAAGTTTATCTCCATTATTCTATAGACCCAATTCTGCCTCCAAAGGCAAACAGGGTTGCTGGGTTGTTTCATCCCTTTCCAAATGTTTACCGGTACAGAGAATTATGAAAATTATATAAACATGTTCATTTTGTTTATGTTTTAGTGTGTGTGTGCATATGTGTATTTACATGTGTAGGCATATGCATGCCACAACATACGTTTGGAGGTCAGGTAAGGACGACCTTGGGGGTGTCCTTTCCTTCCATCTTGCTTGAGGCAGGAGATGTCATTATTGACTGCGGCATTGGTCAGGAGAGCTGGCCCACACATTTCCAGGGATCTCTTCTGTCTGCCTCCTATCTCATCATAGCCATGCTGGCACTACAGGGACCTGCTACCACACCCAACTTTATGTGGGTGCTGGGGATCTGAACTCAGGCACTCACACTTGGGTAGAAAGTACTTTATGCAATTATGAACCAATTCTCCAGCCTAATTTCTATTTTCCTTTTTTTTAAGATTGGGTAGATATTATTAGAATATAGATAGATTAACATGGTGAAGAGCAGGAAAGCGGATAGCAGCCTTACACGCGTATACACACACACATAAACACATTTATATAATCTTTATCATTCAAAAGTAGATCCATTGTATGGGCATATATGTGTTGGTATCCCATTTCCCTCCTTCCTGTCCCTAACACACTGGGTATCCTCCTCAGTGGGGATGCTGGATCAACCTGTGGGTTGGGGAGTTATAGGTAGTACAGTAGTCAGCCAGGTCCCAAAGAGGGGGGGAACCTAGACTAGCCTTATTTTTAAATAAGCTTAATATATACTGTTTTGACAAATTTACCCTATATGTTTCACTCAGATTTTAAACTTCTTATGTATTTTCAGAGAAAGTGAACTGTATTGATCACATATGATCTATCAATTCATTAGCAGGTATTTATTGGACTGGATTGTGTCACATGCTCTGCTCTTGGTTCTTTGACATTATAAGTGAACTAAGTAACACAAAAATCCTATCTCTGTGACAGAAATCCCTCAAGGTGAATTTTAGGCTGTTTCTACCTTTTCAAATTGTAACTGAGGCAGGGGAGAAAGACAGGGAATATTTGGAGAGACATGTAAAGGGAGAGAAGCCTTCTATTCAGATGTCTGATTAAAGCCTCTCACCAGTAGAAAAATAAGAATTCCAACAACTACTTAAGGACTTTCTCTTTTTTTCCAACTGTAAACCTGCAATTTTCCAGAAATCTCACCTCAATCTCATACCTCATTTATAGTAAGTTTAGTGGCTCCTGGCTTTTTTTTTTCTTATCAGAATGTAGTGCCTCCTGAAGCCATCCTATAATCTCAGTAATCCAAAGAGGAAATAAAGATAGAAAAGAGAGGGTCCCCTAGAAACCCTTCAACAAAAGGCTTCTATGAGCCTTTTATCTCCATCCCCAGGATGCTTGAAAGTAACTCTCAGAAAGCAGTTCACATCCCTGTTGTCCTGTGTCTTTCCCTTCTCCTTCTGAGTCTTATGAAATCTTCCACTGTGCTCCATACCAGACCCTCCTGAAATTCTTTCCTGAGCTAAAGCCATAAATACTAAGTTGAGCCTGATTTGAGGTCCCCAAAAGTCTAGGGCAACTCCCCAGGCTGCAGAGTAATGGTGTGGAGTGGTTTGGGTCCGCTCTCTGCTCACATAACTATGGTTATTCTGTATGCCTATAATCACCTTCTTAGGAGATGTTTCTAGAGAGGATTTTTATTTTATCAAATGGTGGAAACACTACAAGGCTTTTTGACAAAATCTCAAATCACTTGCCAAACATTTCTACAATATATATTATATAACACTAATAAGTAGAGCTATCCCAACATTTTCTGACAAATGGCATTCCCCCCTTTTTTTCTCCAATTAAGATACAAAATCAACCTCCAGCTAGGCTGGTAAAATTAAGCACACATGTAACCCAGCACAGGCTTTAGTTTTCAAGCTCAGTGCATTTGATTTTAAAGTATGAACTTTGATTCTCTTAGTCATCATCACTAAAGGATATTACTAAAAAATTTAGGTGTATGCAAAGATTATACTAAAAGATAAGGTGAATAAAATAATCAGAGAAAAGATGGAAAGTCAATGTCTCGGGCAAAATTAAGTTGTCTCATATTTTGGGAAACGGGAAGCTAGGTTGCCTCATACCAGTGGTGATTCATTAACACTAATTGGTGTTTTCCATGCAAGAGAGAAAAACTGTCTTAGATCCTAATCACGCCTCATTACTGTAAACAGCAGGCTGCATTTAATCTGCTACTCAACTTTTCAGTTATAAAATCAGCTGGCCTAGCATTAAAAGACACTGAGGTCTTAAGGGGCAAAGGAAACAAACCCCAATGGCACACAGGAGTGATCTCACCCCTCTGTCCCTCCACCTCTGCGATCCTGTTGACAACTTCACTCAGTTCTGCTCAGGGAAATGGACAGGCAACCTGCTTCTCTTCTCATTAAAACATAACAATGAGCATGTGGTATTGGGCAGTGTGGTGGAACTCCACTGGCTTTTAATCTCTCATTATTTATAAGGAGACACACATAGATTTTGAAATGCTTCCAAAAGATTGAATTTTAAAGCTCCTGTTTGTATTTTTCAAAAGGCAGCGAGATAGCTGTGGTCTTTCCAATCCTACCAATGAGCCACAGGCCGATAGCTGACATCCTGGCAAGAGATGAGCCACCCCAGAACTACCGTGGAACCCCTCAGAGAGTGGTGGGATAAGCAAGAGACCTATAACCACAGCCAATCAGTCAACCCAGGATAAGCCAGGGAGACAGACGCCAATGATTTTCAACACAACCTAAAGCAGAAGTACAGAGCCCCCTAAGACCTCAACAATAAAGCAGCCTTAATACTCACCACCATGACTCAGGGAACTGAGTGGAAGAGGGGGCGGAAAGACTATAAGAGCCATGGTGGAGGAGAATATCCAAAGACATGCCCCCCCTCAGTAACAACCTACAAAGGGGTGTAGAACCAGGTTGACATCTAGGCTATCCATAACCCCCTACCCCATGGACTGATCCAGTCTGCCCACGGAGGAGGATATCCAGCTGACTGGGGACAGGGAGGAGGGAAATCGTGGAATTAGTGGCACCAACACATTATTCACTCATTAAGTGTATCTAACTATGGATAATAAATAAATTAAAAAAAAAACAAAGCTCCTGGATACCTAGTATACTAACTGTGTGAGTTTTCCCTCCCTCCTTCATGGGATGGTCATCTCTGGTGTGGTACCCTCTTCCAACACCGGTGACTATTTATAGTTCCATATTTTTTATTGATTGGATATTTTGACAAATGTATCACACTGCTCATTGCACTGACAATTATTTTATTATTAAAGAAGCCAGGTATTTTAAATAACCTTAATGTCCATCACTCCTTTCTATCACTTAGTGCGTGAATAATTGATTCATGTTCCAGATTTTCAAATAGTTCAGACTTGCCCTTTTGAGTTTTCCGATGTGGTTCTTCATGCTCAGGTGATTTCCATCAAACCTTTTTCTAATCACCTCTCAGAACCAACATCATCAGTGGCATGTTGATTTGTACCTAATGCAACACATATAACAACGAAGATAGTTTCACTTACAACTGCCAAGGAGATATTTTTGGTAGTTAGTGGGCATATGTCAAGATTGTCCAGGGTTCCTTCACTCTCATTGGCATCTTCATATATACTAGTTACAGCAGCCAAGTAAACTACCCCATGCCAATTACCAAAGATGAGAAGCTTTGTAGAATTTTCACTTTCATAATTTTTTTTAAAAAGAGAGCTGTGACAATTTTTTTTTCTTAATGGTCCTGGGGATGAAGTTGATAATTGTGTGACAGACCAGATCATTAATGAAAGAATGGCCTATATTAGAATCAAAATCCATGTGTTACTAGAACTAGATTTGTATTAACTTCATGGAATGAGACTCTGAAGATTATGAAGACCTGGTAAGAGCTCAGTGAAGAAATCACAGTGCTTGATTGACCTGTCAAGGTCATCCTTTGGGTGCAGGTAAGATAGAAATGCATGTACCCAGGAGTCATCTCTTGTGGGCTTCGTTAAGGTCTCTTCTGTTTTTCTATGGCCTTCTAAAGCAAATGCTTATTTATTTACTTATTAATTAATTCATAAAGAACTGATGCTTTAAAAATATTGCCAGCCCAAAAGTTTATTGTGATCTGCTTACCTTTCCTAACACATTAAAGTTTCCAAAATGTGCCATTGGAGTGAGAATACCTTGCTCCTGGATTAATGGATCCCCTTACTTGAAGTGTTAAACTTTGTCAAACTGGCAAACACAACTCCTTGAGTGGATTTAGTAGCTGGTTGATTGTTAGGTTATAAATTATATGTCAAAATGATCCTAGGTGTATCTTGACGACATTTGCTATAAAAAATTAGTTGTGGGAAAGACAAACAGAAAGGGTGAATATAATCAAAGCAGTTGTATGTGTGTGTGTGTGTGTGTGTGTGTGTGTGTGTGTGTGTGTGTGTGTGTGTAAATGTCAGGATAGAATCTCCTTCTTTGTAGAGTTGATTTGCACTTACAAGGTAGTGCAGACACATCCCTGGAGGAAAACTAGGGCGAGGAATACATTGATATTTGAAACCCTCATGTCTGACACCCAAATAATACTAACACCATCACAACCTCCTTGAGAAAGTCTCTCATACAGGCTGGAACCCCAACAGCCTGAGTCCTCCTGCCAGAGGAGAACTTGCATTGCCTGAAAACCTGCCAACTTTCAGATCTAATGCTATGCTGCTGGCAAGCCAGCCAGCAGGGGTGATTTTCTCCTATTTACAAATAGGAAAGTCAGCTCAACTGTGACAGTGAGCCAGGGCTTGAAATCAGATATACATACTGCTTTTCCCCTATGAAGTCATATCTCCCAGGTTTTCCACAAACTGAAACCCCCAATTCATGGACAAATAGGCCTCATTGTGTGTTTGAAAAGTTGATGTAACAAAATCTGTCAGGGATTTGGAGAAACCAAAAAGTAAATCAATGGTGCTTCCTAAAATGTATGAGCTTCTCTTTTAGAAATCTCCACTTACCTTCCACTGTGCTGAGTGGATCTCTTAGCGACTGTGGCCAAATATGAGTTTTGTTTGCTTTAATGACTGGCAGAGATTAATCCTAGATCTTATATCAATAGCCTCTATAATAGCTGCCAAAAGTCTTTTTAGTGCATGTGTTTGTGCACATGTATGTGGATAAGAGTGCACGTGTGTGTGTGTGGAGGTCAGAGGACAATCTCAGATGTCGTTCTGCCACTTTTTTTTCTTTTTTGAGAAAGCATTTCACATTGCCCTGGAGCTCAGCAATTAGGCTAGACTTAGAGCCAGCCGCAGTGATGCTCCTGCCTCAGCCTCTCCAGCACCTGGATTACAAACATACAACCTAATGTGTGTTATTTTCATGTATGTTCTGGGGATCGAGCTCAGTTCCTCGAGCTTGCACAGCAAAGGCTTTTAACTAACAGCCATCTCTACAGTCCAGCTGCCACAAGTCTGGAAGAGCTGTTAGCAATTATTATACTAAAGCAGCTCCAGTTCCTCTCAATGTCATTCACTTAATTATTTATTATAGCACCAAAAACTAAGGAAATAGAGTAACTGGGTCTCTATGTCACAAACTGGATTTTGCATACCATTCATTCCAGTTTAGCAAAGAAGTCAGTCCTAGAGGTTTTCCAGATAATTTTCATCTCTTTTATCATTTGAATAAACAACAATAACTATGTGGTGATCCACAGCTGGATACAAGGAAATTGAAGTTGGGCAATAAGACTTGTAATGACCAGTTCTGTCAGGAATCTGTGTTTTTGTAGTTTGCAAAGGAAGTGTTTTCTCCAAGTGATTCCGTGTCGATCTGCCAAGATCAGGGCATATTCAAAGCTCGGTTTCATGTTCTGAACCAAACTTTAGTTTTTGATTTGGTTTGTTACTGTCCTCCTCTGTGATTGGCAAAATAGAAATGTTTCCTGCTTCTTAGAAAATTAGTAATAAAAATCTCCTTGGACATTGAAATGGTTTCACAAAACATTTTGATGAGTTAAGTCTAAATGGAAAGGGAACATCAGGCTTACATTTCCCTTAAATTCACAAGGGACTGTAAATATAGAGAAAACGTTCACAGAACCATGATTGGGAATACGCTTAAACTTTGAAAAATCGTTAGGCACATGTGATGAGCCCAAGAGCAGCTGGTTCCTGCTCATCCATGACTCCCTTTCAAGGTAATGAATTATAAATAAAAACATATATTAATAATTCACATAGGGGCTGATAGAACATGAGAAAAATCCCTTTGCATGAGTCATCCAGATGGAAAATTTCTAAGAGGCTTAAAAAATATAACAGGAGAAAACTACCCAGTTTCATCTCTCACGTAGCACAACTGCTTTTCCTACGAAACACAGCAGGGTTACAAAAACCAGATGATTAAAACATTGAGGGTGACCTGAAAAATCAGGACTAGCCATCAAATTGGCTTCCTAGGCTCAAGTGGAATGTATGGAAAATTGAGTTCATATCATATATTACCTAGATAATACTCATTGCATATGTAATCTCCCACACATTCTCATGGAAACATTCTAGCAGTCATTTAAATCTTTAGAGAAAATATAGTTAAAACTCATTTCAAATACACCCATAGAAAAATAAAGTGATCAATCAATTTAAAATCCAATATGCTCTCCCACAAATTCACATGAGAACATACTGAATTTATGTGTCTTTAGACACAACACTATAGAAACTAGAACCCACTTTGTAGGGATTTCCTTCCTCAGTTTCCAGACACCCTAAAACACCTTATTCCAATCTGTGGATCGAACTACACCAAGAGACCCTACAAGATCCAGAATGGTAATCAGCCCCCAGATGGTAGCAAGTGCAGTGCTGGAAGGTGCTACATAAGCTGCCTGGGGAAATTGGTCAATGATATTTGGAGAAAGCAGAGATCACTGATATAAAATGCAGACTGTTACCATGAAAAGGCTGAGCACACTGCCTTCTGGGAGAGATCAGCGAGCCAAGAAGTGATCACTTGGCCAATAGAGGTGCCAAATCCTGGTGGTGGGGATAGTCAACAGCTTTCAAATTGGCCAAGAAATCCACTCAGTGACAAGAAATCCTTAACTGGAATTGGGACTCAGGGCAAAACCCTATGGGAACCAAAAACTTGGGCTCCAAGGAGAAATTCCCACTATCAGAGAACTGCAGAGAGGCTAATCTCAATAGAATCCTGTCTAATTAGAAATGTGTATATCATTTAACCTACACTGATCTCACTCTCTGATGGAGATTCTGTTTGTATTTTTCAGAAGACAATGAGAGAGCTGGGGTCATTCCAACTCCACCAATGAGCCACAGGCAGATGGCTAACATCCTGGAAAGAGATGAACCACCCAGGCCTATTGTGTAGGCCTAAAACAAAACCGTTGAGAGAGAGTGGCAGGATAAGCAAGAGATCTATCACCACTGATAATCAGTCAACCCAGGATAAGTCAGTGAGACAGACACCTATTTCCAACACAACACAAAGCAGAAGTACAGAGACCATCAAGATCTCAACAATAAAGCAGACTTAAAACTCACCCACTATGACTCAGGGAACTGAGCGAAAGAGGAGCCGGAAAGATTGTAAGAGCCATGGTGGGGGAGAATATCCAGAGATATCACCCCCTCAACAACAACACACAATGTGGGGAGGGAAACCGGGTCACCTCCTGTCCTATCCATAACCCCCTACCCCATAGATTGATCCAGTATGCCCACTGAGGAGGATACCCAGTGGATTGGGGACAGGGAGGAGGGAGATGAGGATACTAACACAATATTTGCTCATACAATCTATCTAATTTTGGATAATAAAGATATCAGTAAAAAGAAAAAGTTGACAAAGAAAAAGAACACCACATTTTCTGGGTCTGTTCTGTTTTATGACAGGGTCTTGTTTATAGCCTAGGCTGCTATTGAACTCAAGATCCTCCTGTTCCAGCCTCTTGAGTGCTGAGATTACAGGTGTGTATTACCACAACTCCAAACACTGTCACTTCTTTAGCTCTGTCCTGGATCTGGTGCCCAGACTGCAAATGGCCCCACTGAGAAATTCCTAATTGGTTTACAGTGGGTCTAAATCACCATAACCCCACCTTCAAGTTTCTTCCTTCCCACTCCCTCAAAAAAAAAGTTGATTTTATTTGTTTTGTTTAGTCATCATCAGTGTGAGTTTGATAAGTTCCTTTTCATTTCTTGAATCTTTTATTCATTTTTGAGCTTCACTTCTATAGGGGTTCTGCTGTGGTTCTTGGTATATATTAGATGTTACTCGGTGAAGAGATGAATGGAAAATGGAGAAGTAAAATCACTCAGGAAGGCCTCCATGAAGCGGACACAGGATTTCTGGAGATTTACTATTGGAATGAAAAAGGCATATTTTATTAAAATAAAGACTGAGTCATCTCTCCTTTACCATCTTCTAGAACTTTTACCATTGGAAAATATACAAGATCACATGCTTGACTATTACATGTATATGGAAGCATATGTAGAATTTGAATCTAGTCTTTCAGCCTTTTAGATAAAATGCAATTGAAAACCTCTACAAAAATATTCACGTAATAAGAGTTATTGACTAGACATTACAATGTATCTGAAAAATGACAAAATTTCATATGGAGGTTAATTTGGAATTTAAAGCTTAGTGTTTTATAATTGATAGAGAACTTTATGCAATGTGATGGTCGGTCTGTACTGGTAGAATGTAATTATCTATATAATATATTTGCATAGTAATCTGGAACAAATTTCATGTTACCTCAAAATAAATTAATTACATATTAAATAATTCTAGTGATATTCATATTTTTGAGCAAATTACAAAATATGTAATACAGCTTAAAAAAAGCATAATGCTTTTCCTGTGACTAGGATTAATAGGTAACCCATATAAAGTATCTGACTTTGCTTCTCTTTGCTGATTGAATTTCTCATACATTTTAACCAGGATTTACTATTAAGCATGACAAATTTCTGCCATAGGAATGGTATTAATGATACCATATATTTTGAATTGACTATATTTTATTTGAAGCATGATATATTTAACTCATGAAAGTCTTGTAGTTACCACAATAATTACATCAACTGGGTGAAATGAAGTGACAATACATTTTCAAGTTACTACTTGTCAGCTGCTTTAGAATTAGCACAATTAAGGAAATGAGTTGAGCATGTGTGAATGCCCATTGAGCTACACTGTACTGAAAGGTTGAGGAAACCCATGATCTTATTTATCAAAATGATCTTGTTTATGAAAACACAACTAGGGTTTGTGTTTTAAAATGTTTCCAAAACTAAAATGCAAGTATCAAAATCTGTGAGAAAGAGAGCAGCAAGGAGAAATGAACGTGCTATCAAAGCTGAAGCTTTCATCACCCCTCACTAAGAAGTGAACACCCTCAAGATGCAGTCAATCACAAGTGACACGTTGAACTCAGCACCATCAACAAACCAGATATGGACATCTAAAGCCTACTTCATCCAGCAGCTGAGAAGTAAGCCACCTCAAGCTCGAAGAGAACATTCCCCAAATAGACCCACAGACCATAAACATGACAGCTTTGCAAGATCAGAATCATATAGTTTCTACTCTCACCCCACAATAGAATTTAACTAGAAATCATTAATAAAAACATAAAGGGAAATCCCTGTAGTAGTTCATTAATTACCATACTTCTAATTAAATTATAGGTCCACAAAGATACCTCAAAGTTATTTAGAATTATTTCAAACTAGGACTAGGGAGATGGCTCAGTATTAATCAAATGCTTGCCGTTGAGTTCATATTCTCAGTACCCGTGTACATCACCCACATATGCACACACACACATGCAAACACAAACACACGCACACTCACACACAGAGAGAGAGAGAGAGAGAGAGACAGAGAGAGAGCTATTTCATACTAAATGAAAACAAAAATTTTGTGGGTTTTATATAACACAGTACCTAGAGTGGAAATTATAGATATTAATTCAAAGAACAAATATGTTAAGAAATCAATAAACTACAGGGTGTGGTGGTGCACATCTTTAATCCCAGCACTCAGGAGGCAGAATTGGAAGATCACTATGAGTTTGAGGCTACCCTGAGACTACATAGTGAATTCCAGGTCAACCAGGAATAGAGCGAGACCCCACCTCAAAAAAAAAAAATAAATTAATAAAGTGATCTAACACTTTAGGAAATTAAAAACAACAAAATTGAGTACAAAGTGAGCAGAAGAAAGGCATAATAAAAATTAGAGTTCCTGGGTTTTGGCACAATAAAATTTTAATACATATCAATATTTTCAAAAGGAAGAAATCAAAAGTTGTTTTTATTAAATGATTCAAAAAATTATCAGAGAGAGATTTCCGATATCAGATGCAGAAGAGACATCACTATATCCTATGAAGTTTGTGATAACTGGTTTTGGGTGTTGACTCAACTGGATTGAGGAACACTATGGAATTCTAAATGTAAAATGTCCCCCATAGCCTATATATTTGAATGCTTAATCCCTAATGGGTGGCCCATTCAGGAAGGTTGTGGATTCTTTGGGAGGTAGAGCTTTGCTGAAGGAAGTGTCCTTTTATACTCCAGCTCTGCTTGGCATTTTCTTTCCCTACTTGCTCCTGGAGGATGTTAAGATGTCATACTCAGATGCCTGCTGCTTCCATGTTTTCCTAACTATGATGAAACTTCCCATCAAAACAAACAACCAAATAAACAACAAAAAAATTCTTTCTTTCTATAAGCTGCTTATGGTCTGGTGTTTTGTCCCAGCAATGAAAAGGTAACTGACACAGATACCTAGGCAGTTGCTAAAGCACACTTCACAGAGCGTCACTGAGTATGTTTTGAGAATACTAACATGCAGGTTCACAAACTGGATGGGAGAGAGCTTCCTTGAATATAGTAGTGCCCCATCAACTAGGGACCAGAGTGGATTATGGGGAAGAAAAAGGCAAATTTTTGCGTTTTCTCTCTACTCTTCTCTTTCAGTAAGCACATGGTCACTCGTATTGCCCTTGAGCACACTTCACATTCTTCAGTGTATAGAGACTGGGACTTGCACCTTTACCCTCTGGAGGTTCTCAGGTATTCATCTTCAGATAAGGGTTATATCATTCATCCTTATTCTGGGGCTTCAGGCTTCTTGGATCAAACCTCTATCAGCTCTCCAGCTTTCAGAAGGCTTCCAGGAAATGTTACAGCCCTCTGTGGCCCCATGAACCAACCACTGCATCTCCTCTTACACATTTCTCTTGCATATATACATATATACAAACACACATATAACTGGTTCTATTTCTCTTGAAAATCCTAATTTATACAGATATTTTAAAGGTCAAGTAATTACCAGAATAATGTAGATAACAGCTTTTTCCCTCTCCCCTGTTCCTTCATTAACACTCTTGCTATACAGATCTACACTTCTGACCTATCTACTTGGCTTATCTTTGAGGAACTACTAAGTTTTCTTTCAGTTTTAGCCATTGAAAACACTAATATGGTAGGTTTTCCCATTAGCACCATAAATATTTCATTGACTTTCTTAATGTGTTCATGAATTCAAAAAGTGTGATATAAATCTTATCTTTTAAAATTATTATTTTAGAACTCAATGAGTTCTATAAGTGTTGCTTACATGGGCATTAGTAGTGGGTTATTTACCCAAGCATGGACCACTTACCAGTGTCAATACCCCTGCAAATACGCCTTTCCCTCCCCCAGCAATCATTAAAGGTCAATAGCTCCTGAGGCAGGGGTGGGACCTAATGAGCCCTCCCTCACCCATGAGGGGATGCTGAGGGACCCAATTTGATCTTGTGCAGGTCAGCATAGCTGCTGTGAGCTTATTACTGCAATGTCCCAGCAGGTCCAGAAGACAGCATTCCCCGTACTCCTTTCCTGCATCTGACTCCTATCCTTCTCTTCTCCTACTAATTTTTTAAACACCCTTTACCTTTGAATTTCTTCTTTCTTGAATTTTAAAATGACATATCTAGGTGAATATTTCAGCTGTTGACCATTTTCGGCTCAGTGCTCTCTGACCTTCTTAGATATATGGTTTGATCTGCCATCCTTTGGGGTAAGGGCCATGGTTATTGTTTCTTTTCTGTCTTTTTCTGTAACTCTTGTTTTGCATTAATGACATTGTATCTAGTTCTTCAGTTCATTGTGAAAGTTTCCACTGACATAGCCTCAGAGATTCATTCCTTAATCATGTCTCGCCACCCAATGAACTCAACTACTTTCTTCATTTCTATCACAGCATTTTTTATTTCTAGTATTTCATGTAAGTCCTTTCTTAGAATTTCCATTTCTCTTCTTAATTTTTCCATCTCTTCTTTCATACTGTCTAATTTGTCCCAAAGAAAATTTATTGGAAAAAACTCAAAGTCGCTTCAAATGTCAGGTCTTATAATTCTAGCATTTCCTTCATGTTGGAGTCTGGCTCTGCTGTTTTCTTGCTTGCTTCAATCCCTCCTTTCTATACATTTTCATATTTTATTAAAAGCAGGTCGAGATGTGTTACATAAGGAAGCATAGTTTTTGGAAGTTGGCATTGCATATTCCTCTCACTAGACCCAACTCTTGGTAAACTGTGGCACTGAACTGTCAATAGCAATCTTTAACCTTCTATTTACATGTTTCGTGGAAGAGGCCATCTAGGGTGGGTGGGAACTGTTTCTTCACACGTGGAAAGCTAGTGTTGGCAAAATTTGGACATTTTTCCCTCCCTGGTTGGTTGGGCTCCAAATAAGTTAGGCAGGGTCAAAAACAGTTTCTCTTGAAGGCATGACTTAATGAGACAGAGAACATTATCTTAAATATTGCAAAATGTTATTTTCCCACTCTCCATTATGAAGGTATTTTCTCTGATATGTTGAGAATCTGGTTAACTACAAAAACATATAAGCCTCCCAATGGTCAGGTATACCTATATTTTTAGCTCATATTTGTCCAAACACAGCCTGCTGATATCCATCGGTTAGAATTTAGAATTTCTGACCTTGGCATTGTTCCCATGAAGGCTCATAGTTTTCTGCATTGGTCTCTGTGTTTACCAGATTCTCTAGTTTCCAGTTTGGGGGACAGCAGTTTGCCGTGTGACCTCACCTCTCTGTGAGATCTGAGAAGAGGTAATGACATAAACAGTTCGCTCAGATTTTTACTTGTGATTAAGATGAAGTTGTGAAAGTCAATTTTACTCCAAGCTTGATAGGAAACTGAAACTAGCAATCTCCTTTTGTATTACTGGTCTTCCCTTTCATTTTATCCTGGTTCGCTTATATTCATTCTTTTCAGTAATAACATCAACTTTTCTTTTCAATTATATACAAATAAAGGCCCTTGAAGATTCAATACTAATAGGTACCCAGTGGAAGGCTGTCCTTGACCCTGAGCTTTGCCTATGGTGGTGTTGGCAGGACTTCTTTTTTGTAATGATGATATGTGAGAATAACATAGAATACATTTGTCAGATTGAGCAAATACAAATTTTGGGTTATTTTGATAGACTAAACCTCTCCCTACACTTCTTGTCTACTTCTCATAAAAAAATGGAGTTTCTAACATTTATAGATGTCTAATGTCTGCTTTATTACAAAATATTTTATTTATGAAATTATATCCCTCTCCTAATTGAAATCTTCAGGATACACTATATTAATTTTAGTGTCTTTCAAGTTGTTCTCTGACAGGAGAATGCTTAGACAGAAGAAGGAATTTACTTCATTGACCGAAGCAAATACTGCTTCTAAAATTTGCTGCAATTTTTCTATTGAATATAGATCTATATGTTTTAGAAAAAAGATTACAAAATAAATTTTAAAAAGACAAATAGTAGTGCTGGAGAGATGGCTCAGCGGTTGAGGCACTTGCCTCCAGTGCCTAGGGTCTTGGGTTCGGTTCCCCAGTATCCACATGGGCTGGACCCACAAGGTGGCAGCCCTAGTGCGCGCTCTCTCTCTCTCTCTCTCTCTCTCTCTCTCTCTCTCTCTCTCTCTCTCTCTCTCCTTGAAAATAAATAGATAGGGCATTTAAAATAAATAAATAAATAAAGACAAATAGCATTGGATTATCTCAGAAAAAAAAATTATGAGCTATTGTTAGCAGAAAACATAAAGTCCATCACATTAACAAGATTCTTGATGACATAGAACTATGAAAGACAAGAGAAAGTGATAGAAGGACACATTGAAAGATGTAACTTACCACCTCCAACACTTTCCTGTGTGGCTAGTAAATGTGTTCTCAGCAAAACCTCCGTCAGGGAATGAATAGCAGCGATTTCTTTTTTACCCTAGAAATAGGTTGACGGTCAGTCCAAGTGTTTGACATTGAGAAATTTTTGTAATTTTCACTGCATAGGAATTTTAGTGGGATTTTGAGGGAGGGAGGCTGTTTGGGGCTAGTAAGAAGTCGACTTTGTAATCACAGACCACTTTAGTTCTGAAGAGTATTTCAAGCAAAAACTACAAATGTATTTTTTTTTTCCAGCAAGGAATATGGATAATAGTCCAAAAGTTTCAGGGTCAGTGGCATGTTGCTTCAAGTCTTCTTGTTGACACAATGATTATCTATTGATACCAATTCAAGGTGCCAACACTGTGCATTCTAACTTGAGTCATTGAGATTTGATTCCGAGTTAGCAGAAAGAGCCCCGAGGAGGGGGGAGTTTGGATTACTACTCTGGGCCCTAGTTACTTTGGATCTTGGTTATTGCATGTTCAAAATTAGAATAATACAAGCCTTGTCATAGGTGCTGCCAAGGTTGTTATGAGCCATGATTAAGATGCCGATACCTTGGAAAAATAAAAAGAGAAGTTCCAAACTAAGTTTCTTTCCCTGGAACCAGACATTGAGTTAAGTTAAAGTCAATTCTAAGAAGACGCTCAGCCTATGATCTCATCATACCAGATTAAGCAATTTGGTAAACAATCACATATCAACAATAAATGAGACGCCAGGGAACATTTGATTTTTCATAAATCAACATAACTCGAATATTAAACTTCTGATCACCGATGAGCTAAATCAACCTTATGCCTCCTTCATTGGAGGAAAAATAGTCGGATGAAATTGCCTTGATTTAAAATTCGATACTAATAGTGACTGTATTTTCAAATTATTCAAATCATATACGTTAATTTATAGGATCCAGCTATAGCTTAGATATCCAATAGTTACAGAACACACTGTCAGGAGGAAATAGAGAGCAAGCTAATCAGATAACAGCACACAGTTTGAAATTTCGCTCATTATAAAATTTTCTTGAAATGGGAACAACTATAAATATCAGGAAAAATGATGTCTGAACCCTGTGGATAAGGGTGATTTTTCTTCCACCTGTGATTTCATAACTTAGTCGGTCAATTGGATAAATCTCCTTATCCAACTCAAATTCTTTCATATTTACTCACTGGTAATTATCTAATTACCTCCATGCATTCATAACAGCAAAATTTCTTTCTGTTTTGTTGAGGTAGCATAGGCCTCAAAATACTTACAATTCACAAATATTTTCAAAATGTCTTCTGTTTTTGTTTCGTTTTTTTTTTTTTTCAAGGCAGGGGCTCACTATAGTTCAGACAGTCTTGGAACTAACTCACTCTGTAGTCCCAAAGCTGGCCTTGACCTCACAATGATCCTCCTACCTCAGCACCCGGAATGCTGGGATTAAAGATGTGCACCGCCGTGCCCAGCCCCAGAATATATTCTTTTAAAAGTTTGTACATGACCTAGTCAGAAAACAGAAGTAGTTAATAGGAGCATTTTTTAAATACTAAAACTAAAACTTTAATTTTAGCATTCACTTATTTCCACTGCTGTCTGTTTATACACTAATTAGTAATCCAAAAAAAATTCCAACAAGGAGATAACAAATAATTTTCTGTCTAAAAGTAGGCCGAAAGATTTTTTTAAATATCTTTATTGTCAATAATTAGATATATTTTATGAGAAAACCTTGTAATGGTACCCGGTACCCTCATTTCCCTCCTCCCTGTACCAAACCCCTTGGGGGCCTACCTCAGTGGGCATACTGGATCAGTCCAAGGGGTAGGGGGTTATGAATTGCAAAAGCGGAAGGCAGGATTTTTTTCTCCTTTTTGTGTTGTTGCTGAGGGGGGAAATGTCTCTGGATATTCTCCCGCACAATGGCTCTTACATTATTTCTGTCCAAACTTCCACTACTCAGTTCCCTGAGTCATGGTGTGTGAGTTTTAAGTCTGCTTTATTGTTGAGATCTTAAGTGTCTCTGGCCTTCTGCTTCGGGTTGTGTTGGGTATTGTTGTCTGTCTCCATTAACCTTTCATGGGTTATCTGGCTTGCTGTGGTGATTGGTCTCCTGTTTGTCTCCTAGGTTTCATTTGGGCTCTGTGTGATAGGCCAGGGGTGGTTCATCCCCTGCCAGGATGTCAGTCATAATCACATGTCTTGATGGTAGAATTGGGTTGTTTATGGTTTTCATTGCCTTCTGAAAACTACAAACAGAATCGCCATCAGAGAGTGAGATCAATATAGGTTAAATGAGACAACCTTGCTATGTTGGCTAGAGTCTAGTGGGTGTAACCTCTCTTCAGCTCTCTGGTAGTGAGAATTTTCCCTAGGAGCCTGAGATTTTGGTCCCCATAGGATTATGCCATGGATCCCAGTCCCATTTAAGGTATCCTTGCCACTAAGCAGATTTCTTAGCCAATCAGTAAGTCATTGATTACCCTCCTAGGTTTAGCACCACTATTGCACAAATGAGCACTTCTTGACTTGCTGGTCTCTTCCATGTAGCAGTGTGTTTAGCATTCTCATGACAACCCTCTCTACTGTATATCAGTGGTCTCTGCTTTCTCCAAATATCATTCACCAATTTCCCCCAGCAGCTCATGTAATACCTTCCAGCACTACACATGCTACCATCAGGGAGCTGGTTACTATTCTGGATCCAGCAGGGTCTCTTGGTGTTATGTGACAACACACTGTGGTTTCTTCAGCAACAGGGTCTTACCTTTAGCCTGGGGCTGGTATTCAAGAGCTTTGACAAAATCCTGTCTAGTTTTCAGGACCTCATGGGTCTCTTAAAAGAATTACAATCCCAAAATGAAAATAAAATAACCTCAGGCTATATTGACAATGATACTTTGATCATGATACTGGCTGAGCTGGAATCAGTCAAAAAACATGTAAAAGAAGTAGAACTCAAAAACATAAGCTTCAACATCAGACTCAACCTAATTGAGAAAAAGAGTAACTTCAAAAGAGAAATAAGTGACTTGAAGGTTAACCTACAAAACAGGAAGAACTCAATAACCAGCTGATTATGTTTAATGAGGACATAACCAAATGCAAGAATGAATTCCAAGAAACATTAGCAAAAAGAAAACTAGACTTGAAACTGGAACTCATCAGAGAGATGCCAACTACAAACAAAATTATAACACAAAACAAAAATCAAGCAAAGGTATTAAAAGCTTATTTAGATTTCCTCATTCCCAGAGTTAATAACCTGGAGGACAGAACCTCAGACCTGGAAGACAAAAGAGAAGAAATGAGGGAATCCAAAATCTTTCATAAATTCCAAAAATCATGTGAACAAATATAAGGTAACTGTGGGATTCCTTAATGAAAGCTATTTTTTGACAAGCTGATGCAATTTAATGACAAAATTATTGCAAGTTTTTCAGTATAAATCACTCACTTGTCTCAAAAGTCTACCAGCATTCTATTTGAACTTAAGAGACATGTAATATTTAACAAAATGACTGCTCCCTTCTTTATTCTCCTCTTTCTTATTTCTTCCTTTAGAATTTATTTATAACATATAGCCATCATCTCATGGTTTTTGCTTGAGTGGAACTGAAATATTCTCTGCTAGGGGGTTGGAGGGACAATTAGGAGACTCAGGAGGTCACCAGATCTGAGGTAAAGCTTGGAAGACCCCTGGTTAAGGTTAAGCACATTCTTGGGATCAACCAAGCTGAGTTCAGGTTGTGTAGTGAGCTCCAGACCCGAGTTGCAGCTTCTTTGAACCATCACCTATGCTGCAGTGAGCTTTTGGGTGATTGTGATGGTTAATTTTTGTTGTCAACTTGACCTTTCAAGTAATTTTGGGTGGGTCTTTGAGGATGTTCACAGGAAAGCAGCTTATCAGCAAGAGGCAAGATATAAGGAAGCTCAAAGGAGCTAGAAGTAAAAATCCTTTCCTGTGTGGGCAGTGCAGGAAGGAAATTCCAGAGACTCAGGAAGACATTAAATCTGGAGAAGGGCTGCAAGACCCCACCCTAAGGCTATATAAAGGGGAAGAGATTCTCTCCTTGGCCTTCCTGCCTGTTTCCTGTCCTGTGTGTGTGGTGTTGGTGATGGGTCTCTCTCTCTCTCTTTCTCTCTCTCTCTCTCTCTCTCTCTCTCTCTCTCTCTCTCTCTCTCTCTCTCTCTCTCTCTCTATGCTTGGACCTGTGAAAGGGGCAGCCTCTTTTACATTCTGGAACTTCCCCTGTATCTATAACTTGAATAAATCACTTCCTCCCATAAACTGTGCCTGGTTTGGAGATCCAGCCTAGTGGTGTGTGACTGGCTACGAGAGTGATGCAGCTGCCTTTGGATCATGCATGCTCCTGTAAGCAGCCCCTCACCTTGCTATGTAAGGAACTCCAATAAATTTATTGGTTCACCCAAACTAATTTTGGCAAAGTTGTACTTTGCTCTATCATCTGAGCCATATCTGCAGTGAATAGACATGTGGTCACATTGCACCAGGGGGAAAAAAATCCATGCTATACTCTGATATAAACTATAGAGTATAGGATTAAAATCTCATTTATCAAAATAGTCAAGGATTTGGGCTCCATTGTTAAGGTATTTCTCAGTTTGTAGGAAAAAGATTGAATGAAATTATATATTTGCCTTTTATATATGGTTTCACTATGTAGCCCAGGATGGCCTTGGACTCACAATCCTATAGCCAAAGCTTCCTGAGTTCTAGGACTATAGCTGTGTGTCACCATGCCTGCTACCACTTATCATTTTAAAGCTATTTGATTCTTTTTCTGGTCACATATGTGTTAGGTTTTCAGGATCTAAGCCAATTTTTTTAGGATGGGATAAATATTTTCTTGACTAACTCTCAGCCATTCTTATTGAAAACAAATATCCATAGATATGAAATAAGTGTGACTATGAAGGCAATGAAGATAACAATATGACAGAAGGTTCTAGCTTTATATCTCAGTACATCTAAGATATGTAAAGGGACAGCTATCTTGAGACTTTTCGAGTTCTATCTTCTTCCAGAAATCTGTAAAATTACTTCAATTGGTAGGTGTCACAATGAAAAGAGAGATAAATATAAAATACTAACTATGTAAACAAGAAATAAAACTAGCAGGTGTTACAGTGTTTTAAATGTTATATGGAAATGACCTGTGAAATGATTACTGTGGACCTAAAGAAACCTGCCAGTTTGCAATAAGTCGAGTTGAATGACAGGGGCAGGGCACATTCTCAACAGGAAAACTCTATATTCGACTCAAGAAAGAATATAACCAACATTATGAAAATAAATTATAGATGTAAATACACACGAAATTCTATAAATTCAATCTACTTTATGAGAAATAGCTAGCCATTATAAACTCATGCATTCTCTTATACTTTTAAACATTTAAGATATATGTAATTATTATTTACTTAATAGTAGCACCAGGTGCTTTATAAGAGGGATTAAATGAAGCTTCCAAGCTCTATGTTTTCAGGGCAGGGAGACTTAAAAATATAATACACAATATTTGAAAAGAAATTATATGAAATATTTAGAAAAAATCCCAGTCATCCTATTGCCACATCTTCTGATGTAAATCCATCCACCCCATCCTCTTCATAGGGTGGGGGGTGACCCCACCTGCCTTCAAAGGAATGCCTCTCTTGACTTAAAGTGTCTCCATCTGCCAACACACAAATAGTTCTTCCTGGTTTGCACCCAAAGTAGAATAACCCTGATTATATTATTTTTTGTGATTATATCATACTAAAGGATGTGTAGTGTGCATTCTTGGTGGAAAGATCCTTTATCTAAACTAAGTCAGAACTCATTTATCAGCCCAGCAATTTAATTTCACTTCCTCTTATAAGAAGAGGTGATAATACGTAAAAGTCCTTCTGCTGAATGAGTGTTCTCTCTGGTCACTGTTTGTTTTGCACTTCACCCAGAAAAGATTGTTGGCAGAGATTCCCATGGTGTTGTTCAAATATTTCTCTAACTTCTCTGGCTTATACAGTGTATGTGAAGAAAGAGCCTGAATTATCATTCCGTGCTTTGTCATGTGACGAGATTTAATACCACAGAATATGCTAGTGTGCAAGGGTTTTCTTATCATTCTGGGTATAATTCTTCACTGCTGTCCAGTTAATTAACTTGGCTAATTCAAGTTCATATTTGTCCTAAGCCACAGAATTCCAGCTATAATTCATAATTTTGGTAAGAAAAACAGAACACATGAGCTCCATGCATATTTTCCATCAATTACTTTTGTCAACAGGAAAAGATGCAATTGACAAAAATGTCAGTATTTACATATCTGAACTTGAAAATAAAACTGTTTCCTATGAGTTTCTTAGAAATGGAAGTTCTAAGTGATACTTCATACTCTTTGCTTCAGTCTACCTACATGAGGGTCAAAACCATTTCTAATGTAAAAGAATGGCTCATTAAAAATATTGGGACACAACACATTATTTGCTCATTCAGTGTATGCAAATATGTATTATAAAGATATATTTTATTTTTTAAAAAAGTATTGGGAGGGACTAGGGAGATTACTCAGTGGTTAAAGACAGTTGCTTATAAAGCTTGCCAACCCAGATTCAGTTCCCACCACACAAGGAATGCCAGACCCAAAATAGTACATGTATTTTTTCCAGCAGCAGCAGGAGACCCAAGTGTTTTTTGCAACAGTAGGTGATCCAGGTAGGTGCATGTGCATATATGTATGAACAGTATGAAAGCACACACGTGCGCACACATGTGCACACACATCCGCATGCATGCACATGAGCAAGAACAAGTAGTCACACTGATATATATAAAAACAGACTTCAGACAAAAACTTTCAGAAGATGCAAGAGATGGATACGTTTGAGCAATGAATAAGTCAATCCACCAGAGGTGGTAACAGTTCAAACCTAATAGTGTAGGCCCAAAAGTATAGGAACAAATGTTCATAGAATGAAAGGAAGCAAGAGGGAAGGCAATAGTATTGACTGTAATTCTCACTGATGATCAAAAAGTACTCAAAAATGAGAAAAATGGTCAAAATTAAAAATTAATTATACTTTCAATGTGAAATATGAAATATTTTCCCATTAAGATTAAGAATACAGCAAGAATGCTCAAGATTGTCTTCAACACTATCCTGGAGATGAGATTAAGACACAGAACTAAAAGTTATCAAGATTGAAAAGGAAAAATATTATACTTGCTACTGACACAATCTTTTTTTCTCTTTCTCCTTTATTGTCCGTATTTAGATACATTGAATGGGCCAATAATGTGTCGGTATACCCATTTCCCCAATTACCCTTTTCCATATCCCCAGTTGGCTGGATACCCTTCTCCATGGGCAATCTGAATCAGTCCATGGGGTAGGGGGTTATGCATAGCCTAGGGGTCAACCCGGTTCCACTCCCCTTTGTATGTTGTTACTAAGGGGGGACATGTCTCTGGCAGTTCTCCCCCACCATTTCTCTTACAGTCTTTCCGCCCCCTCTTCCACTCAGTTCCCTGACTGACACAATCTTATACATTAGAACATCTTAAGCAATATACATGCAGAGAGAATTATTGTAGTAATAATAAAGGTATTTAACAGCATTCTAGTATCTGAGTTTCATATAGAAGAAATAATTATAAATCCATACACTACCAATGAACAGCCTGAAAATGAAATTGAATCAGTCCTATCTTGTGTTAGGTTTCTGTTACCATGAGAAACATCTGAGACAAATAATTTATAAAGAAAAGTGGCTTAGTATTTTTAGTAATTTAGGAGAAATATAAAGCTCAGGCCTTCATATTGCCTGATTTTCCAATTGTATTATTGTCATCCTCTGGCTCTCAGAGATGTGTGCTCAGTATAATGATAATAAAAAAATTAGGTCATGATTAAATACAGCTGTGTAACTCCCCAGAGCACAGGTGTGAAGGTCATCTATTTGCCATTGCTCAAGATATAACAAACCTTACATAATAGCTTACAAATTAATTGTCTGTAATATCATAAATCCCTTTATTGAATTCCTCACTTTCTAAAATGTACTTTAAAACTCCTAGAAAGAGCTCACTCATTAGATGAACCTACAGCCATCTTAATTTTTTTTTAATCTGACTTCTATATCCTGGGATTTTTTTTATGACTCTCCTCCAGTTCCTTCCTGGCAGATCCTGTGAATTGGCATGCTCATTAGGGCATGGGGGATGTGGGCATCAGCCCTTGCCTGACTTCTCAGGGGCACCTGATGATATGCTTAAAACTTTTGTCTCCCCAACAAAAACACAGCATCACCTGTAACCGTAACTGACTCATTTGTCCGACACAGGTTTTTCTGAGATGTCAGGCTTCGGAGAACCCAGGTAAAAAGCTTCCTCCAGTGGGCATAGGGAGACATGGGGAGAAGTTGATCTGTAAGTTGTGGTTATATAGGTTCGAGAAGATCTAATTATGGCTATCTACAAGGATAATATTCAGGATGTTCCAAACAAGCAAAAAGAGAATTAAGCCCGATGTGGTGTTGCACACCTGTAATCCCAGCACTCAGGAGCCAGAGGTAAGGGAATCGCTATGAGTTGGAAGCCAGAAGGGAACTACAGAATAAGCTCCAGGTCAACCTGGCCTAGAGTGAGACCTTACTTAAAAACAAAAGTGAATATTTTCACTATGGAGAAGGAACATATAAGAGCATAGGTAAGTTTGCCCTGATTTCAACAACACACAATACATTTAGTATTACACATACATTAAAACAGCTCTTAAAATCCTGTAAGATGTGCAATTTTTGCTATATATAAGTTTAAGTAAATATAATCTGAATGTTTAAAATCAAAATTAATAAGTATTCCATTAAACAATTAAAATCATTTAGAATCTTGTGAAAGAAAATATGACCCCTGCTTCAAAAGAAGCACCTTTATTTATTTTTATATTTTAACATACATTTTATCATGAGAGAATATGGACATACCAAGGCTTCCGCCACTGTAAACCACTCCAGATGCATGCACCACTTTGTGTGTCAGATTTTACATGGGTGCCAGGGAGTTGAACCCAGGCTGTCAGGCTTGGCAAGCAAGTACACTTTAACACTGAGTCATCTTCCCTAACACAGGAAGTTCTTTTATTTATTCATGGCACAAAGTCTTTCCTTAGTAATATTTCAGTTCAAGATAGAGCAGAGTGTATCTCTGACTTCAATGCTTTAGTAGTAATCAATGTAGATTTGAGCACTTCAAAGATGAGTAGAAAGTGGGGTTTCACTGATACGAATCCTCCTGACACTCTATTTTTAAGAAGATGAGACCAGCTGACTTTCTGTACATTTCATGAATTTTATGAGGCCTAATAACTGTAAAATCATGAGGATTTACAGATTCTAATTTCATATTTAATGCAAAGCAGTTTAAAGGGAAGGGAGAATTGGGCTATAAAACATGCATTTCAAATTTTGCTGAATTTAAATATTTGAAAACTGGCTTAAGATGTTAGCCAAACCAAAACTCCATCTCAGTTCACCCAACACCATGTGTTTAATTTAAGCCTGCTTCCTATTGGGTTGCTTCCCAGAGTGTGCATTATCTGCTGATGGCTGTAAAATGAAGACCAGTGTCAGTGAACACTGCAGAGGTAGAAAGGAATAATTAGGTGCTTCACCCCCTCAAGTGCAGGCCAACATATAAATTATGTCCTGAGCCCTTGTGCTCCATTGCAGTGTAGGTCACAAAATGTCTCTTAAGTGCATGAAAGTCAATTACGAATAATTTCCATGAACATTTAGCTAATGAAATAAAACTTTAAAAGTACACAAAGTTGGGCTTGAGAGATGACTGTCAGTGGTTAAAGGTGCTTGCTTGCAAAGCCTAACGGCCTGGTTTCAATTCCCCAGTACCCATGTCAAGTCCAAGTCTCTCTCTCTCTCTCTCTCTCTCTCTCTCTCTCTCTCTCTCTCTCTCTCCTTATAAATAATCAGAAAAATATTTTTAAAAGTACACAAAGTGAGATTGAGAGATGGTCCAGCAGTTAAGGCACTTTCCTGCAAAGCCTAACAACCCAGGTTCAGTTCCTTAGTACCCACATAAATCCTGATGTCTCCATGCAGGGAATGCATCTGGTGTTCATTTGGAGCAGCTGGAGGCCTTGGGACACCCATTCTCTCTGTCTGTCTCTCTTTCCATTTCTTTCTCTGCTTGCAACTAACTAAATAAATAAATATTTTAAATCGTACATAAAGTTATTTAAATAGATGCCAAATTCATGTGATTTATGTAATTTCACCTCAAACAAATACAGTGATAATGGAAAACCTATAAATTCCCTTCATCTTGGCTTTATTATGAAAGGTTAGTTATAAAATGCCCAGCATATCATTATGGTCTGTAATGTCACATAAAATTTTTAATCTTTGGGAGATCAACTGTAGCATACTGTCTTTGGTTTGGATTAAGTAACCCCTTGCAAAGCTCTGAACTTGATCTGAAACATCCAGGCTTTTTTCATTCTGCATTTGAGGAAAGTCTGAGACTTATGTAGATTTCCTTTATTCTCTGCTTCCTTGGTCTCTACAAAAAAACTGATCTCTACAAAACCTGGTCTCTACAAAACTTATGGATAGAAATCTGAAACATAGGATGCTCATGTTGTTTTCTTTCTAGTCAACTGAAAATTAGGCATCATTACATAGTCCCAATTTCTTTCTTTTTATCTGAAAGAATTGATCTTATTTGAAGAAAGCCTAGTATGAGAATGCCACACCTGCACCATGGCTGCCTTGACCTCTGCTTACTCAGAACACCCTGAAATAGTTACTGATCTCCTCGTTGTAACAGAATCCCCAACAGGCAGCAATTTAAAGAGAAAGAGAAGCAGAAGCAGACAAGAAGTGGGCTACACATTCCAAGGCTCCCCCATTTCTAGAGGTCCCCCTCTAGCTCACTCCCTCCTAAAAGGTTCCAAAACTTCCCACAATGCCAACAGATGGGGACCAAGTATTCAAACTCATGAGCTTATGGGGGCATTTCACATCTAAACCATAAAACTCCCTGTATTATTTTTCATCCCCTAAACATTTCATTCTCACAATAAATATATATTGGGCATTTTCTATATTCCTGACACTGTTTTGTGACCTAAATATAAAACAATGAAAAAAACCCGTTCTCATGTAATTCATATAACATATATAGTTTAAATAGATTATGTAATGTGGTACTAAGTAATATAGGGAAAATAAAAAGATAAGGGTGAGAAAGACCTGGGAGGTGACAGGATACAAACAGGTTGTCTGAGAAAAGTTCGGTAAGAAGATGACATTTGAACAGTGCCTGAGGGAAATACAGGTGTGACCCCGAGCCATCCAGAGGCAAAGGAACACCATCTCCCTAGGCTTTGAGACTGGGACATGCCAAGTACTTTTGGTTTATTTTTCTGTCTGTGCACATTGTCTATCCTCACTCTATAAATACACTTATCGCTCCTAGATGTGAACCTCCAATCTGAAAGCTGTACCTCCAAATCCCACCTGACTTCTCTACCTGAATGTCTTATGAGCATTTCAAACTCAGCAGAGTGCCAAGCCTGATGGGTTTCTTCCTTTGAAATACATTTTCTGTGCTCTTCTTTCTGTTAGGACAACACCACCTACTTTAATATCAGAGTCAGAAGCCCAGGAATCCTTTTAAGTTTCTCTCGCCACTTTGTCTCCACACCTGCTTGCACTTCTATTTAATACTAATTATTGAGAAACAGGTTTGTAACAGCTTTGGTGCCTCATGCAATGATAGAAAGACTGCTCCACCTGTTCAATGAATTTTATTTTATTTTCATCTACCTTTTCACTGCCACAACCCAAGAGACATTAAAATTATAGTAACATGCTCCCAGCTTCTGTTCTTTCCCTATGCAATGACATTTCATCCCAAGGAATCTTTGTTTGCAGTTAGACTTCTAAAATAATAAAACTATAAATAATCTAAATAATAAGAAAAAGACATGATTGGATTTTGACATTTATAAAACAATCCATTCTAACTTGTAAGTAAAAGGTATTCCTCCTGCCACAAGAAAAATAGAGTTAGTGGATACTTCTCAATTAGATGTGTGGTCATGGGCAAATCACTTCATGTACCCACATAAATCATCTCCTCAAAGTAAGTGGACACAGTGGCTCGTGCATATAAATGTTCAAGAACTCCCGACACTGAGGCAGGAGGATCACTACCAGTGTGAGACTGGTCAGAGGCTACATAGTTCCAGTCCAGCCTTGGCAATGTATTCAACTTTGTCTCAGCCCCTTCCAAAGAAATGGAATGGACTAGATTATAATTTTAAACATTTTGATTCAGTGTTTTCAACAGGGGAGAATGGAGGAGAATTTCATTATTGACACCAGAAGGGAACATAAACTGTTTTTTCTTTTGTGAGAGCAGATAAAATGTGCTCTCCTAATCCAGAGATCACGAATGACATATCCTGTCAATTTTCGTCTTTCGACAAATAAATGTGATCTGAAGTTCAGCATAGACTCAATTTCAGAAGATAAAAACTTACATAATTACTTTATAAACATGGCATTACACTTTTATATATTATTACAATTTGAGTATACTGGAAATTGTTCCAGGATATCCTAAAAAAACTCATAATAAAGTTAATAAACAGATGAAAACAAAAACATCAATATTGAAAACAAAAACCTCTAAGTGAGTGATTGATGTTAATATTAACTATGAAATCATGCTGGTGGAGAAGGTAAAGACCACTGAAATACACAAAGGTGCTGAGTCCTAAGAAAAAAAGCATTTTACCTTAATATATTGCTGCAATCACCAACAATTTGCCAAAAAGAAAGAAAATTGCTAAAAGTTTAGGAAATCCCTTGAAAAATCTAAACCACATTTCTTCTTCTAATATTATTAAGGAATTTACTAAATGTGCATGGCAGTCAGGAAAATATTTAGAAATCATTTTACTGGTTTTCTATTAAAACCAAAAGAATTATGAATTCCCAGATTTATACCCTTATAATATAACTCCCTCCTAAACTTAATCTCCATTCTGAGGTCTACTAAACACCCCAAAGTTAATATATCAAACATAACTCTCCCTTAGCCTCTGTGCTAGTCAGCTTTCTATTACTATAACAAAATACCTGAGATGATCTGCTTAAAAAGAAAAAAATGGCTCATAATCTGAGCAGTACTGATTATCATTGCTTGGTCCTGCTCCTTTGACTTGTTTTAGAGCAAAAATGCCAGAAAGCAAAGAAACCGAAAACTTAAAATCCCCTTCAAAGGATCATCCCGAATGACACGACTTTCTCCACTTTAAAAGCTTCCCCTCTTAAAGATTTTATTACCTCCCAACAATGTACTCTAGAGGCAAGACTTTGATGCATGAGCTTGGGGCGGGGGGCAGGTACAGGGAAGAGGGACACATAAGGTCCAAACTGAAACACCTTCCCCACATCTGGTCCTGGCCTCAGTTCTCCATGTAAGGTAGTGGAGCCTCTGTACAGTTAATGTCTCAGACAAGAATCACATCTCCCTCAATCATCTCCGTCCCTCGCTTCCCATGGGCAATATCAGAAAACACGTGCCAGCTCAGTGAATGCCATCACACTGGACACACTTCATTCTTCACCATTATAGGTCAATCCACTTTCACCTCCGCCCTGCACTGTCTCACCAGCTCACGGTCTCAAGAGAACACATCCTCTTCTTTTTCTTTTATGGTAAAGAAGATAGTTGTACCAGGCCACCTTCTATTTCTCTTTGGAGACTGAAAGCCATGCATGAACTTGACATTGAGCTGAAATAGGAGACATGTCCACAGAAAGGGCAAAAAATGTTTTCATTATGTCCAGCAGGTGACCATTATGCAGCTGGAAACTTGGTTGCATTAGCAAATACCTTGCTTTTTTAGCTTTCCAAGAAGACAAACTCAAACAGACTAAACTAGGAAATGTACAGTTCAGGTGGAATTCTGAATTTCTTTTTCCTATGGCTGAAGTGATGGGACAGATGAGCAGGAAGACACCACATCCAGAAGAGAAGAAAACTAAAAAAGAACTCCATCCCCATCCTCCAAAGATGGACCAGTACAGAAAGGACCCAGACCAGCTCAGATGGAAGAAAGAATAAAACTAGAGCATCAACAGCTTCCCTTTTATTAAATTTCCACAGTGCCTTTGTCCATTGGCTTCCCCACCTCTCCTTCACAGGATGCTAATGCCCTTCCAGAGCTAGAAGAAACTGACCATTCCCAGCCTGTAACAGACAATTCAAGAGCCTGGATCTGATGTTGGTGTTGTTTGCTGATCCCCAGCCTGGGAGCAATCGTTTCATAAGGACAGCTTACTTCTGGCTCTGTATGCTAAAATTGAGACGCTTGACTTTTCTGTCTCCAAAGCCTTAATGTTTGGCATGAACAGCAGAAATCTGGCATTTTCAATGCTCATATGTCCAAAAGCTGGAGAGTTGGAAAACACAAGGAGTCCCAAAATTGGTGTCCACTTTGGAATAATTGGCCCAGGAAAATCTGTATTCTCATGCCGCAGGAAGTTGCTTTGCAACACGAAGGCTGAACTGGAGCCAGAATGCAAGCATCACTGGCCAGAGTGTAGAGGAAACGTGATCGCTTGCTACACAGAGTTTCTTTCTAAAAGTCATTTGCAGCTGCCATAACACATCTTTAAAGTTAGAATATGCAGAACTGTTGTTTCGAAGTTCCAAGAGAGGGGAACAAACCCAGTTGTTTACATTTAAACATGATGTCCTGGGATATAGTACAGGATAAATGTAAACATTATAGATTAGATGAATAAAGGCATATGAAACACGGCCGAAGAAATCACAAAAGAGACTTAAATGATCTGAAGGAAAAGCATAAGATATCATTTCTATAGAAGAGCTGTGTTTATGATCACTCAACTTGACTGTATAGAATACAGAAAGAAAAGATATTGTCATACAAAGTATATAAGCCAATGCTAATGTGTGATAGAACCCAACTCCTTTTAAAAAGTTTCAATTCTTCACAGATTGTAGTAAATTTTATTCCCCTTTTTGTTTCCTCTGAAGAAAAAGTACAATCGTAAAAGCATATTATGTAGAATTTATTGTTTTTCTAAAAGCATTAATATTTGAGTTCTGGTTATTCTGATTTTGAGACAGGATCTTGCATGTATCCCAGGCTGGACTCAAACTCACAGCAATCCTCCTTCCTCTGCCTCCAGAGTGCTAGATTAAAGGTGCATTCCCCCATTCCCCGCTGCTTTGTTTTTTGAGACAGGGTCTTGCTATGTGGCCCAGGATGGCCTTGAACTGGAAGCACCCAATCCTGACTTTGCCTCCCGAGTGCCAGGAATTCAGGTATACACCATGCTTGGCAAATGATTGGAATTTCAATTCAGAAACCATGTACAACTAGTAGTAGACTATTGGACTAGATTAAAACTAGCCAAGAACATATGAAAGAGAGTGCCTATGAAAATGAAAAGAAGAAGGGAAGAAAGAAGGAAGGCGGAGGGAGGAAAGGTGGAAGGAAATAAAAAAGACAAAAGAGAAAGGTGTTTATTGATTTTTTATTTTACATTAAAATCATTCTATTCAATAACTTGGAGAGTATCAGCATACAGTTTTCAATGCTACATTTAAAAATATTTTATTTTTATTTATTTGCAAGCAGAGAGAGAGAGAGAGAGAGAGAGAGAGAGAGAGAGAGAACATGGGTGTGCCAGGGCCTCTAGTCACTGCGAACGAATTCCAGATGCATGTGTCACTTTGTGCATCTGGCTTATGTGGGTACTAGGGAACTGAATCGATGTCCTTAGGCACTGGTGCCAAGCATCTTAACCACTGAGCCCTCTTTCCAGCTCCTCAAGGCTGCATTTTTACTCTCTGAAGTAATAATGTGAGATGCAGCATTTCCAGGTAGAGTCTAAAGAAGTGATTTGCTCTGATCAAAGAGTTATTTCTGAGTTCTTGGTTGAATCCATGCTCTTAAATTGAAAGATGGTAGAAATACCCATGATGTTCTTCATCCCTCACTACCACTACACAAACCTGCCTACTGATAGAAAGACTACTGAACCTCTGGGATGTGGTTGTCAGTGAGAATGAACCATTGGCCTGGGATGATTTGCACTTTGGTTGTTCCCTGTTGTGATTCCCTGAAAATTCAGAAAGTGGGACCCAGCTCTAGCACATTCCTTCCCAAGTTCAAAACTGCAATCTCACGTATCCGTCATGTAAACTTAGGAAAGTCATTCAGCATCTGGTGGCAGTTTAGTAATGCCTACTGTAACAGTAAAAATAAACATTAAATGAGGTCAAACAGGTCACATGCTTAGAAGGGTGCCTGGAATTTTGTATGTCCTCAGTAAGTCACAGCAATTATGGTATGTATGCAGCTTAACTGCTCAGAAATCAAATATTAATAAATAAACTTTGGTCGAATCCATGTCCATATACCCAGGTCAATAAATCTCAGTACTGTACAGCTCTGTAATTCATGGAGGTCACATCCAGATGGTAACATGGCTACATAGAGGAGCTCATCCCAACCTGCCTCCACCCTATTAGACAAGAGAACCAATCTTTCCTGCTCAGTTCCTGAGAGCTTTGTCCTGTCACATTGTCCAGCACAGTCCTCATCAGTGTAGCCATCAGAGTGATGGTAAATCTCAGTAAGGGGATTAAACAAAACAAATTTCAATCCTTCAGTAACAGCCAGTGGAATTTGTAATCTTCATTGAAGGTAATAACATGCTTCTCCTCTTCCCAATGACCCAGCAAGAAACAGTGCTCAATTCTGATCTATAGTACTTTTATTTTGTGTTCAACTTGACTGGCCTTCTCTCTGGCCCACTTTCTAGAGATGAACATTTGAATAGGAAAATAATGAATTTCTATTGATTTAGGGGATGGAGGTTGGATTAATGAAATTCTATTGGATTTGGGGATGGAGATTCAGAACTCAAAGCAAAAAAAGTAGTTATGGTCCATGGAGAATAAGAATGCTATAGTATGGTATATGCATGCCTCAGGGCACCTTCCTTCCTGCTATGGTATGGTACCTGCATCCTTCAGGAAACCTCTTTCCACTTTGTATTGACTCATTGATGAATATTTATAGTAGTATATTGTTGCTTTCATAATCACTAGTTGAAAAAGTATCACATTACTTCATATGCTTGAGCAACAGTGGATTTTATAGAATGGAAAGATGAACATGTCAGAATATGACATTCTCTTAGAATATTTTGGACTAAGAGAGGGTTAAAAATCCAAACAAAGGTATTTTCAGGATAGGAGGCGGAGCAAGATGGTGACCGAGTAACAACCTCGCCAGGACTCTCCGAAAGGTTTGACCCCCCCTCAGCTGGCATCCAGGCTTTGGACACCGGCCGAACCCGAGTTCGAACTCTCCCTCCCTCCTGAACCCCTGGGCTGCAGCAGACGGGGTTCCCGAGCAGATCTCTGCTCCGAGGCCGAGCCCTCCCGCCCACACGGATTCCCCGGGACGGATTCCAGGCTCTCCGCGGCGGCGGAGGTTTCATTGCAGGGCTGAGACCCGGGCCCCTGGCCGCTCCTGTGCATCGACTTGGGGTCCACAGCAGGGTACCCCAGCAGAGCTCAGCTCTGCGGGAGAACACAGAGTGGGCTGGGCCACGGAGGTTTGGGGTCTCCGCCGTTCCGGGCAGCTTCCAGCGCTGCAGGGGAGCCAGCAGCTGTGTCCTCCCTCTGAACCGCAGCTCCACCTTCATTCCCTCCTGGCAGATTCCTGGTACTTGGCGCCAACTGAGAGGGGTTCGCGAGCAGAGCTCTCCCGCCCCCACGGGCTCCCGCCATTAACCCCTGGGGCGGATTTTTGGCTCTCCGCGGCGGCGGAGGTTTCATTGCAGGGCTGAGACCCGGGCCCCTGGCCGCTCCTGTGCATCGGCTTGGGGTCCACAGCAGGGTACCCCAGCAGAGCTCAGCTCTGCGGGAGAACACAGAGTGGGCTGGGCCACGGAGGTTTGGGGTCTCCGCGGTTCCGGGCAGCTT
>PVHP010010418.1:0-47696 GCA_004024765.1 Zapus hudsonius
TTTTTTGTTCCAGTGAAAACATCAGCTGATTCTATTTTCTACAGAACAATAGACGCCATGGAGTTAGGTCCATAGTAGCTTAACAATATGCACATGAGAAGATACATAGTCCAACAATAGTAAAGAAATACTTACCACTCAAAGATATCTAAAAAATATGTTTTGACTTCAGAGCAGCCTTCTAATAGTCACATCTATATTTTTGAGGGGATAAAGGGATTAATTAAATTGAAATATGTATACAGTGTCAATAGTGGACAAGGAAGTTCTGCTACCTGGTAGAAATTTAAGCATGGGTAAGGTACTTGGTTGATCTTAGTATTCTGAGTTATGACAGTCAAGGTCTGAAAGTGGATTTCACATTCTCTGCCTAAATTAGCTAACACTTTCTTTCATATGTACTTCAATACTTCCTTGAGTACTGCCAGAAATAAAACACCCCATCCCCAAGCAAAGTGTAGGTCATCTGTTAATATTCTCAGTGCCATCAACTGCATGAACCAGTTGTAGCGCATGGTCACAGAAGTGACTTTAAAGTCAGTATTTCCTGATGTTTACCCACTTACCAGGAATTTAGGAAAGCAAATGGTGGTACTGGAAGGTACTCTTCCCTTGGACATTACTGGTGCTCAGAAAAGTGGATCATCAGAAACTGATGGTAAAATTTACTCACAGCAGATGATACTAATTCCTTATTATTTTCTAAAATTTGCCAAATCGGATCAAAAGAAAACCAGAATATTTTAAAACACGAATTATCATTTTCAAATTTTGTTTTTTCTTTTATTTTTCCTATATGTATCATCTAATGATCCAATGTAATTTTTTTATCTTATGGTATAGAAGTTATTTAGGAAAGTGACTAATGAGACAAATTGTTTTTTCTTGTGCCATGAACTGCTTATTTGTTCATCCATTATAATGAATTATTTAACATTCTGAGACAATTCATTTTTTATAATTATTTAAGTATTGTAGGAAGGATTCATGTCATTGATGAATTTGCCTTTCCAGCTTAGGGACATCACTATAGCAACTCTTTAAAGAAATAAAAAGCTGAATTCACATTGATTTGTTCTCTGCCCTCAGAAAATACCAGATGCTCTACACTTTGCCTAAGGGAGGGAGTGTTTAGCTAAACACAAGTGCATTGAAAATCCTTTTCAGATTACAAAACTAAAAGAGATTACAAAAGAGAAAAGTAAGTGTCCATTTCTTTCTAGAAGGAATTAATTTAAAAGCTGGTATGCTGGAGATTACTTTCAGAGCCTAAAAGTTGAAAGTCACTGATAGAATTAGCATTTTGTACAGTAAAGTAAAAAGTAGTAATGTATGAAAAATGAGTTTTTTAGTTTGTTTCAAAGCTAAAAGATGCCATTAATTAGTAGTATTTACTACTCTTAAACCATAGTACAATATTTGCAATATGTGAGACAATTAATTACCTTTTCCTCAGTAGTACTCTATTCAATATAGATATAAACTAGGAACAAGTCACACCCTAACAATAGCAAAGCATTGACTTCCAAGCAAATAAATGCAAAGATAGAATAGCGAGCTCAAACTACTATAAAAACCAGTTTTCAATGCAGTTCAGGTAAATTGGAAATGCTATACAATTCTGCAACAGCTCTGATTTTTCCCCCTTCAAAATTCTTAAATGTCTCCAAATTTTCATTAGATTAGTCAGAGCCTAGACTCAGATGTAATTACTCTGACATACACTGGATAACATGTGTGCCCAGACAATAGTTGATTATTGGTCAAGGTCCTGCATGTTCAACACTAACACAAAAATGATCCTTCTACAGAGAAATGACCCGCAGGGCGAGTGGGCCTTCCTATGTGACTAACTTCACGCAGGGTATGAGATATGAGCAGGTGCCATGCAGTACACAGAGGTACAATATGAAAACACAGGAATATCCTGCCTACCAGACACAACACAGTTTCATCTCTGGGGCGATCAACAGTCTGTATAGATGTGGGTGCTCAGAATCAACAGAGGTCTGTGTCCATGCTGTTTTGCAGTTGGCAGAACACTGGCAGTCCATCAGGAAGAACATGCAGCCTGAAAACCTGTCGAACACTGAGGCTGCGAAGAGCTTCCTGGCCTTCATTCAGCACCTCAGAACAGCAAAGAGAGAAGACATCCTTCAGATCCTGAAGACAGAGAAAAAAGAAGTTCTGTAAGTTTCCCAAGCTTTGCATGGGGTTGTCTGTCAGGAAAACATAAAAGACCCTTCGTAAGTCAACTCCAAAGCTGTTCTGTTGTTCTGCACGTTTATCTAACTTAATGATCACTAGCCAGAATGTATAAGCATGTTTCTCACAGTGATTTACAAGGACCTTTTTAAAAAAGTTATTTCTGGGTTTAAATTAGTGTTAGGTTGAGATACAGAGGCAAGGTCAGGACTTCCTCATCACTCCTGGTACGTTGCCTGACTCACTTGTGGGAACTGTGTTCTCAACTACTATTTTTTTTTTTGAGGGAAGATCTTATTCTGTGGCCCATGCTGTCTTGTGTGTAGCAGAGGCCATATTCAAGTCCACAGTGACTACCTCTACCTCTACCTTCTACCTCTCACTCACAAAGCACTGGGCTACCATGGCCAGCAAGCCATGAATTTTTCTTGAAAAAATTTCAGAGCTGACTAAAACAAAAAAAAAATGTCAGTAGAAAATTTGACTTTGTTAAAGATCAAATTGAAGTCATATTTTATATAGAAATTGATAACTGAGGTAATAGTCAATTTGATAACTGAGTTAAAAATAGTCTACCAAAAAGAAATCCCTACATTGAATATTTGGTGAAAGTTTGGTCCATTTTAGTGTGTAGCAAAGAGCATTGGCTCAATTCTCAAATTAATTTTTGTAAGTTCAGTGTTTCTTGGCATATAACAGAATTTATCTGTCAGTATGAACTGTGCTACGTGAATTTTACACTTTCCATCAATAATTGTTCTTTAATTAAATTAGGCATTTGAGAAATATACATTTGGCAAGGTTACTCAGAGAAGAAAATCAATTGTAGTACCTTTTTGGCTTATGTGCATCTCATATAGGAAATAATTTGAGCCTAATTTATAATTTTATTTATATAACTTTAATTTAAAAGTCTTCAAATTATATTTGGTTCAGGATATATAATCCAATCAGTTTATGTATTCTGAGGGAGAGACAGAGATAATAGAGAGGGTTAGATAAAATGAAGGCATTTTTGGAGAAAGTCTCATACATAAATTTTTTTTTGTTTTTGTTTTTGTTTTTGTTTTTTTCGAGGTAGGGTCTCACTCTAGCCCAGGCTGACCTGGAATTCACTATGTAGTCTCAGGCTGGCCTCGAACTCATGGTGATCCTCCTACCTCTGCCTCCTGAGTGCTGGGATTAAAGATGTGCGCCACCACGACGGGCTTCATACATAAATTTTTATTCAAATAAATAATTCATTTTTTTAAGAAATTCAAACCAATAGAAAGTCTGTGAGTGACAGATTTGTAATGGTTTCTTAAACACTCTGAGCATGGGTCTTTATGACAATGTCTGTTTCACAGGCCACAGCTGGTGGATGCAGTCACCTCTGCTCAGACCCCTGACTCATTAGAAGCCATTTTGGACTTCTTGGATTTCAAAAGTGACAGCAGTGTTCTCCTCCAGGAGAGGTTTCTCTACGCCTGTGGGTTCGCCTCCCACCCTGATGAAGAACTCCTGAGAACCCTCATTGTAAGTCAGGGGGATACTGGCTTAGCTTTTAGCATCTGAGGCAATAATTAAAAGTGGCTCAGATCAGAATAAAGGATGTGATACTTAGCCTTCTGAGTAGTCACATTTTAATTTCATTGGTTTGTTTTCTATCCATTAATCTCTAACTATAAACTTTTTTCATTTAGTGTCTTTATAATCTCTCTAATGAGCACAACCCATTCTTTATGAAAATTTACAGATAAGTTTATCTGTCCTATCCATGTGGCATAGGACAAAATGTCAGACACAAGTCCAAGTCATGCTGCAATAAGCAATAAAAACATCTTTGATTTCCAAAATCTTCATGGTACTTATAGATATCCATTAAGAGACACATTTCTCCTGATGCTAAATGAACATATAATATACAAAAGCTAAACTTCTCTTGAGTCCAAGGTTATTTTTTAAACTACACTCATTCACTTATAGTCTAATAGAATCATGGATAATCTTTTTGAAAATAAATCTTTTAGAGAATATGGTAAAAGCAATTGATGTCCCTTCTCATTCACATAGAAAATTTTACAAAATTTTTATTGGTTCATTGACTAGCCCAAATAATCCAGTCTACAAATACATAAGGAGTTCATTGAACATGAATGAGAATGCCTGAAATGGTGCCATCTTTTAACTGTTTGGACAGTGAATGTCTAAGTGTCTCAAAATAAAGTCATAGCTTTGGCAGCTGGGAACCCAAATCCATTTTCTCCAGGTGTTGGTTACTTGTCATCTATTTCTTCATTGAAGGGTCCCCTGCAGATGTTGAAATGTCCTGGTCACCTGTTTTATTCTTGTTTGGCTAACAGAGTAAGTTCAAAGGTTCCTTTGCGAGCAACGACATCAGAGAAAGTGTCATGATCATCATGGGAGCCCTGGTCAAGAAGCTGTGTCAGACTGATGGCTGCAAACTCAAAGTAAGTGCCGTCGCATCTCCTGTCTACTGCTGTACTGAAGGAACAGAGTAGATCTTAGGTATTTCTGAATGGATGTTTGCAAATGTGGGTTTTGTCTTTTGCCACAATTTTAGTACACTAATTTCTAAAGAAATTCACCTGCTCAATAATTATGGAAATCATCAAAAACTGTAAAAATTTGTAATTGTCTAATTTCATTAAAATGACACTGTTGACTTCTCTGAGGATTTATACTGATTTTCAGTGCCTGTGTTACTATAATAATAAGTTAATAAGTTCAATGCTTATTATACAGCTATGGGTTGCCTCTTATGGAGTCATTTGATGTCAAGAATATCTCTCTCTGTTGTTTTTAATAAAATAATATAATGATGTCTTTTCATGGTAGAAGCAAAATAGTAACTAGATTTTGCCTTATAATAAAGGTGGACAGAAAACACATGTATATTCAGCATTGTAATCTATTTTCAATACAAAAATAGGCTGTTTGATTATAAGATAACCATATTCTAGATATTTTTCCATACTGATAAACAGATTTTCCATATCCTTTTTACAACTGCCTCATTGTGTCAGTGCTTCAGTCAGTCTTTCCTATGTATGGTCATGTTGATGCTTTCAGTATTTTCCTATTACAAATAAGAGTAGAATTACTTTTTTCTTATTGTTGGATAGTGCTTCAGGGTGAGGGCTGTCAGGTCAAAGTGGAATTTTATCATCTTTGGTCAAATTTCCTCCATATAACTGGTACCATTTTATGCTTCCACCCAACTTGTGCTCAGATGCTCTTATCTGCTGAGCCATCTACCTAGTCCCCAGCACACACATCTTTCAACAGATGCAACACGTTTATTAGGCTTTACTCATTTGCTTTTAATGTGTGTCTTGGTCAGGCAACCAAAGGAAACCTGCCTAAAAGTTTAGCTCGCTTCTTAGTCAAGCAGGGGTCTGATGTACATGATGTTATAGAAGTATTCAGACATGTGTCTGAGGTACATGATGTTTTAGGCAGTGGTTGAAGCCAAAAAGCTCATCCTGGGAGGACTGGAGAGACCAGAGAAGAAAGAGGACATTCCAATGTACCTGTTGGCTCTGAAGAATGCCCTGCTTCCAGAAGGCATCCCGCTGCTTCTGAAGTATGCCGAGGCAGGAGATGGTCCCGTCAGCCACCTCGCCATCACTACTCTCCAGAGATACCATGTCTCTTTCATAACAGATGAGGTAAAATCAGATGACTATCTGCAACATTAACAGAATTTGGCATGATTCTAATTCTTCTCAAGTCAGTCTGGACTTTGTACCAAAATGCTCTCCCTCTTTTTCTTAGAAATAACTCTTAAATATCAGTTAAAACTATCCCAGGTTAGCCTCCTACTTTGAATAGATAATGTCCCACATCCTGAGAAATAAATATTAAAGTTCATTCTCTTGTTTTAGTAAACAAATTCTTTTCAGAATCACTCCTAATAAGTTTTAGAATGCTGTTAAGTTTTTCAATAGAAAGATCCTTGGTTGAGTATGACCTCAGTTATTCCTGACATTTTCAGGAACATTCCTAACATTTTCAGGAAGTCATTCATAATTAACACTTTGTTAGGTCAGAGAATGTTTCAATGTAGACTTTCTGGAAGGGATGTTTAGCACTGGTATTTTCAGTCTCATATAACAGCTTTTCCACCAATTTTGCATCAAAGGTACTTGGTTGGAAGCATGGTGTTTAAGTATAGGATGTTAAGAAAAACAAAGGTATAAATTATGGCCTGTCCTTTCCTAGTTGTTTGTTCTTGGGGGAGTCATGTAAGTGATAGCAAGATCAAGGTTTGAGGGAGATAAGAAAAGTCAAGGGCGAAGTAGAATTGGTGAAAACAGCCAGTGGTATATATGGAATAAAGATTCAAGGAGGCGCCATGCTCCCTCCCAGCATCCAACTCTGGAAGGAACCAGTCCAGTCCCATGAAACCTCCTGCATTCATTCCTCCTGAGAACAGTGCTTCCACAACCTAATTACCTCACACTAGGCCCCACTTCTCAAGAGTTCTGTCACCTAAACTGGAGACCAAGCTTCCCACACATAAACCTTTGGGAGAAAAACCATGTCCAAACCATATTAACAGGTGAGGAATGTTGAGATCGGGGAGACTTGTGAGTGTAGGGGTTGGGGATATTTGGAAGTGGTTATTTACTTTTTGATCAGTTTTGCATTGAATCTAAAACTGCCCTAAAAACGAAGGCACATTAACTTTTCTTAAAAAGAAAAGATTCTGAAGTACTTTGGAAGAAAATGTCACTTCATAGAGCAGTCTCTTGCCAGATCCTCACTACTACTATTTATTTATTTATTTATTTATTTATTTATTTATTTATTTATTTATTTATTTAAATATATATTTATTGTCCATAATGAGTTACATTATTTAGTGGGCAAACCATGCGTTGTTATCCCGAATTCCCCAATTCCCCCTCTCCCCACCCCTGATCAGTTGTATATCCTCCTCTGTGGGCTGTCTGTATTAGTCCTTGTGGCAAGGGATCCTGTATATCTTATCACTACTACTATTTAAAGTAGTATCTTTAAATATATAGTAACAAGCTACGCTTCCATAACGAATAAGCCTCAAATCTTAGCCATTTACCAAGTTTACTTCTCATGCTACATCTGATGTGGCCTAGAGAAGGTGTGGACCGTAAGTTCACTGTAGTCATGGAGGATAGATGGCCTGCCAGCTCCTAACTGCCCCATTCTAAGCACAATCATTCACATGGATTCTGTTCATGGCCTATTAGCTGGAACTAGCTAGACAGCCCCATCCTAATTGCAAAAGAATCTAGAAAAGGTAGTACTGCATGCATATCTCAATAACCACTGATCTTGCTAAAATACTAATTTTTAAAGTCTAGATGTGTGCATCGAGTTTAAATATCTTTTGACCAGGTGAAGAAGACCTTAAACAGGATATACCATCAGAATCGAAAAGTCCATGAAAAGACTGTCCGCACTTCGGCAGCTGCTGTCCTTTTAAAGAACAATCCATCCTACATGGATGTGAAGAATATTCTGCTCTCTATTGGGGAACTTCCCAAAGAAATGAATAAATATATGCTCACCATTATCCAAGACATCCTGAGGTTTGAGATGCCTGCAAGGTATGATGAATTGTACACATCTCCCTGCTTACTTAATCTTATTTGTATATTGATGTAGTACACATTTGCTAATAGTAATGACTTGGTCCTTATGCAGGGTAATGTTACCCAGAGGGCTTCAGATTTCCTTATAGAGAGCTGTTTAGTGAGTCACATAAAACAGCTTTGGTTTGGCTGCTCATGATTGGAACTCTGGGTATGCTGTTCCTCTGGAAAATATATACTGCTAAATGTTAAAATATAATTGTATTCAACAGGTTTTTTTTAAAAAAATAAATAGAACAATATTAATGGTCCTAACTTTTCAAATGTAAAGAATCTTTGAAGACTTATTTTTCACAGCTCCACTGAATTTTCCATTTTAGTTGAAAACCTTAGGCATGGCCCACATTTTAAGATAGCCCATGGGGGTGGAGGGGGCTAGAGATACTGCTCACTGGTTAAGATGCTTGCCTGAAAAACCCAAAGACCGGGGTTTGATTCCCCAGTACCCAAGTAAGTCAAGTGCACAAGGTGGCACATGCATCTGGAGTTTGTTTGCAGTGACTAGAGGCCCTGGTGCACCCATTCTCTATCTGCCTCTCTCTCTCTCTCTCTCTCTCTCTCTCTCTCTCTCTCTCTCTCTCTCTGTATCTCTCTGCTTGAAAATGAATAAATAAAATATTTTTTTAAAAAAAGAAAGTTAAAGATGAAAGAAGAAATAAGAACTGATGAAGGAAGGAACGGGAACTGAAGGAAGAGCAGAACACAGTGAGGGAGGGAGCAGGAGGGAGGCTAGGAAGGCAGGGAGGAAGCCAGGCTGTCCATAGCCTTGTATAGGTGAAGGGATTTGATTCTCCTATTTGTTGCTTATGCCAGACTCTGTGCAGGATCTGTGCAGGAAGCCAGTGGTATATTTTCTGCCTCTGTCTTGTGATTCTGGTAATGTGGGGCTTGGAAAGAGAAGTTGGGAAGAGCGCAGCCTAGGTTATGAGACGAAGCCATTGCAAACAGTATAGGTCAGATTCTCAGAAGCAAAGCCCTCAGATCTGGAATGAACATTAAACCCACCTTGCTTGGTATCACTTTCCAGTGTAGAGGCCTTGTGTCCTAACAGTTGGGATCCAAACTCCACTTGTCTCTCTGGTGGCAGGAAGCTCACCACTTCAGAGACCTCACCATCCATTCTTCATCACACTGATATATTCGCATGCGCCCTGGTTTTATCTCTGGAGCAGAGGAGAGCACATCTGATGTTCATCCACATGAATACCCTTTGAACATTTGAGGGCAGTAGTCATGACTTCTTCATCTTTTCTTTTCAAGACTAAAATCTTATAACCTAATGATAACGTTGCCATCCCTTCCTTTCAGAAATGTTCTATCTCAGACCTAGGCCCAGCTTACTTGGGTGAATTCTTTTGAGGTTTTAGTATGTTGTTGTAATTTTACTTTTACTGATACAATTAGTATTGTATAATGAGAAATGGAAAGATTTTAACACTAATCACATTGTTAGCACAGAGACACAGACTAAGATATAAAACTTTAGAGGAGACAGCAGTTCCTTTGTGGGTTTTATTGAAATGCTTCTGTAATTAAAAACTACATAAATACAGAAGAAATCTTGAAATTTCATTGTTATGTACATCAGATAATGATATTAAAAGGTTAGAAAAAGGCAAGTTTTTGTAATCTTTTTGGTTCAGCTTTCTTTAAAAATAGAACTGTGATGATACAAAGAACATGTGTTTTCTGCTCCCAAAAATGTGTCCCCCAGTTAGCTGAAGCCATCTCATCTCTGTATCTCTCTGCTTGTAAATAAATAAAATATTTTTAAAGACAGAGAGAGAGAGAAAGAGAGAGAGAGAGAGAGAGAGAGAGAGAGAGAGAGAGAGAGAGAGAGAGAGAATGTAAGTATGGGTGTACTAGGGCCTCTAGCCACTGCAAACAAACTCCAGATGTTTGCACCACTTTGTGCATCTGGCTTATGTGGACACTGGGGAATCCAACCCAGGTCATAACGCTTTCCAGGCAAGTGCCCTAACCGTTGAGCCATCATCTCTCCATGGGCTGTCCATTTGACAACAAAGTAAATTTTGAATATGTGAAGAATGATGGAGAAAGCCCTAATCTTGACCCAGATGTCCAACTGGCACTTCCTCCAGTCTTGGAGTGGCATGAGGAAAATTTGGCCCTCTGTTTCTGTCACTGAGGATTTGGCTTTTGTTCCTGGTTTGATTTGGAAAGCATCCATTGCAACGAATGTGCAGCCTTCTTTTTGATATGTTACAGCAAAATGGTCCGCCGTGTTCTCAAGGAAATGATTGCTCACAATTATGACCGGTTTGCCAAGAGTGGGTCCTCTTCTGCCTACACTGGCTACATAGAACGTATGTAACCCCTGAGGGGTCTCCTCCCCGCCTCTCCCAGCTTGGCATTGCTGGAGCCCTTACTAAGTTGTGTTGTTGTTTTTGTCATTAGGTAGTCCCCAAGCTGCATCCACATACAGCCTTGACATCCTTTACTCTGGCTCTGGCATTCTGAGGAGAAGCAACCTGAACATCTTCCAGTACATTGGAAAGGCGGATCTTCATGGCAGCCAGGTACCTCATTTCCCATGAGTAGTGGAGGAAGGAAATTGGTCTGGGGTAAAATAACACATACTGAGAGCAGCATGACTCTCAGTATGTAAGTGAATACAGTTCAACCTGCTTAATTTACCAAACATCCTTTTGTCTTTTCAAACACACACACATACTACATGCACAAAATTGATATTGTGCCAGTATTCTTAAACTTTTAAAAATATTTTATTTTCAGTCATAAATATATTCCTAAGTACCTCCCTAAAGTATTTAATTCTATGTAACATTTGCAATTTTGAAAGTCTCTCCAAGAGACTGATTCCTCCTAAGAGAAACTTTGTAATAGAAAATAGTTCTCTAAAGACTTAATCTACATTTCTCCAATACTGCAAAGAGAGACAAGAACTAAGTGTAGACATTTGACAACTGACTGATTTCCAGTCTCTCAGTTGCATCTGAAATTAGGTGATCTATAAAGGCTTCCTAATCATAAAGCATGCCATCTCTTTAGTTTTTATGAATGCCAGATTATAACCTAGTTGAGTCATTGACAGCCCAGGGCTATAGAAACTTGAGTGCTCCTCAGTAGGAAAGTACTGCATCCCTCGATAGTAGCTCAGTCAGAATCCAGTGCTCTGAGTTATCACCACCTGTTTTCTGATGCCAAACACATGGTGGCTACAGGGCTGGGAATGCAGTATGTGTTAGAAATCTGGGTGTGAGCTTTCTCGTCGTGTGTTCTATTTTTATAGTGAGGGATACATGTTTGACATGGAGCGGGTGAGTTTGCACTGTAGAGTTCATGTCCTCTTATCATAGTAGCCTTTGGGCAGCTGTGCCAAACCTTTCAGAGGTCCTGGATGAAGGCCGATCCATATGTGAGAGCATCAGGGAGTTAGTCTAGGATGTCCTCTTGAAATGGAAAGCTTGTGGACATCAAATCCTGCCACATAATAGCTGAGTAAACTTGAGTGTTTTTACCCCTTCCTCTAAAAAATGGGTTAAGGGTGGTTGTGAAGACCGCATGCAGAAGACTAAGTTCTCATATGTTCAGGCATAGAGGTTCTGCTTGATTTTAGGTTTGTTTTATTTTTACCTAGTTGTGGTAGACATTTGAGGTTTTGGGTCCCTAGAAGAGCTCAGAGGCCTAGCCATCATTTACAGAGCAGGTTGGAGCTTGTATCGTGAATGTTGTACTTGTTTTTCCCTAGGTGGTCCTTGAAGCCCAAGGGCTGGAGGGCTTAATTGCAGCCACTCCTGACGAGGGGGAGGAAAATCTTGACTCCTATGCTGGCATGTCTGCCATCCTCTTTGATGTTCAGCTCAGACCTGTCACCTTTTTCAATGGATACAGTGATTTGATGTCCAAAATGCTGTCAGCATCTGGAGACCCTATCAGCGTGGTGAAAGGACTTATTCTTCTAATAGACCATTCTCAGGTAACTTACTCAGTCTGTAAATATGTATTAAATCCCTAACATTGGGAAGATGTTTAAAATGTACTCTCTGCCCGGAGTCTACATGATAATATTCTAAGTATTTGGTCCCATTTTTTCTTTGCTATACACAGTGGCACTTTCCATTTGAGTTATCAGCTGCTTTATGGACTCTCCTTACTTTGAGACAAATAGAAAATATAGATGCCAATGAGCAGAAACAGAAATCGTGGAAGGTGCCTAGAATTAAGCAGAACAAAGATGGCATTACCTACTTGGTTTCCCCAGACACAGGGCTTGGGCGATATTTATCCTGAGTGCAGGAGCTGAATGACATGGCTTCATAAGTTACTGATGACATGTATAGTGATGACGATAAATATCTGCGTAATGCAACATTTTGATGCCACAACGATCATAGAGGCCTAAGCACCCACTGACCCCTCCACCCATGTATTTCATGGAGAACGCTCTAAGTTCTTAAGTTCATAAAATCTTAGAGAGACTTGCTCATTCATAGAGAATACAAGTATATTCATTCACTTGAACTTCATTCTTCAAGATTTTTATAGTTTTCCTTGACCCCAAGTCTTAAAATATTATAACAAAGTATAATTTTTATGCAGAAAAGATTCAAATAATCAAAGTACTATGGGAAGGATGTGGTCTGCCTTTTTGAATTTTCTGAGAAACAGAAAAAGGCTAATCTGAATAGCCCTTGAGTTTGAATGTTTAACTTTTTCTTTAATGTTTTGACTTATTTCTGTCTTAATAATATCTGCTATATAAAGATCTTATGGGGATTCAGTATTTAACAAAGTGAGGCTTTTGGAAAAGATGAACCAAAGGTTTGTTTGTTTGTTTTAGCTTTGCTGTTCTTTGCAGGATAATGTGAAGATTCTAGCTTTTAAGATTCTGCTTATGATATCATAGGTTTTAAGAACTAGAGAGTTTTATTAAAACTCCACATCAACAATAACTGGAATTAAATATTACCAATTCTCTATCTTTATAATTCCTCTTATAAATCCAGGATATTCTTTTTATAAATCCATGTATAATCCAAACAATGCGATTGTTTGTTTAGCTTTTATCGGGTGATAGATACTTGGAAGTGGGCTGTCCTGGGTTAACGAGAAAACCTCACATATCAGAATCCCAGCTCTTTTCCTTCCTTGTGTCTTTTAATCTCACACTTGTCACCTTGTGATTACCAGATGGCCACTCCACTTCCAGCACAGCCCTCTCCCTGCAGGAAGGAAGTGGGTGTGGGTGTGTGTGAGTGTGTGAAAAGTCTGACTCCACACAAAGAACTTTTTGGGAAGCCCAGCTAGAATTGACCAAAACTCTGTCACATGGCTGCCTCTAGCTGCAAAGGAAACGAGGATTATTATTTGGCAGTGGGTCTGTGTGTGTGTTGGAACATTCTGAACAAAACTGTGTTTCAGTACCTATGAGTGAAGATTAGGAAGAAAACCAGCAGTAAACCACACAGAAGAAACACTGTGTTGTTGTGTGAAGGGCAGAAAGTGAATATTGTACACTTTGAGGGCTGAATAGCATTGGGGGCAGCTATTCAAGTGTGTCAGTGTAGAATGGAGACAGCCATCCTTGAGGTGTGAGCAAATGAGCAGGGCAAAACCAGCCAGCAGGGCGAATTGCCTGCAGGCCACAGTTCATCAACCTCTTCAGTTATACAGTTTTCCTATTTATTAAGCTGGGGCACATCAAGCAAGGTGTAGTCTATGAGAAAGACTATCCTCTTACTATTAACATGAACAATGACTGTGTATGTCAGACTGGAGTATTTGGAAGATCTGAGGTTATTATGCCAATCAGCTGTCTGAGAATCCTGGCTCTGTGAAGCACTCCAGGGAACCTGTCCTAGCTGCAGAAGCACATACCACCTGAGGTCAGGTGCTGACATTAGCAGGGGAAGGCCTGGCATAGCCACCAGGGCAGACAGAATTACTCAGAATGAGAGGGCCCCCCTCTCTATTTCTCTCTCATTGGATTACTCTTCAGAGAAGGGTGTCTAATAAAGTCTACTTAATAAGGGGATCTCTTTGCCAAAAATAAACATATTTTCTTAAGTGGAAGCAATGGGATGGATTGTCAAAATGTCAGTGTCTGATCTAGAAACACCTTGGGGATGAAAGTTAAAAGAGGAAAGGAGTCACATTCACTACAAACACAAACTGCTAGTACTTTTTTCTAGTTCATAGGCAAAAAATTAAACATACACTGTGGGCTAATTAAGGATTTGTGAATTTTTCTCTATTATATTTTTTAAAATGTATCTCAGAAAAGATTTCTTATATACTAGGACTCAAAAGAGTTATGAGAATGTGATGACAATGTACCATATTAGACAGTATCCCCCTTAGAGATAGTCCAGGTAGTTCCTCTGGCTCTGAGCCAGATCTAGACACATAATGCTCCTATGAAAGATTCGTCTGAGGGTTGCATGAGTTATCACATGTAAAGCTTTGAATGCACAGTAGGTACTCAAGAGGCCCAATAAAGTTCTTTGTGACTACATGTTTCCTTTGCTTGGGAGAAGAGGAATCTTTCTAGAAATCCTAGATGTTTCTCAAAACCACCTTGGAATGAAAATGCTTTCTTCTCAATGCATTTTTTTGATAGCTGTGAAACGCCCTTTTCCATGGCCTTAATGTGTTCTCATAACTTTATATATATATATATATATATATATATATATATCTGATCAGAGGGAAGTTCAAGGTCCACATCATAGAGCCCTCTCGGACTAGATGGATTAACAAGAATATAATTTTCAAATTGGGAAGAGAGAAGAAGATGCAAAGAAAGGAGTACCTACCACTGAGGCAAGGCACACAGTAGAGCTGCAGCACACACAGGCCTCTGATATCTTTTCCTGTGAGTCATAGGCATAGGTGAACATTTGGATATGACCATGGTGGGTTTTCTCAGGAGAGACCATGTTCTTTCACATTAGCTATGATGCATGCCATGGTCTCTGTATTCTGTGGCAACCACATTTTTGTCTGAGACTAAATATAGTTTTAAGTATCCTTAGGGGTGTCTCCTAATGTGTCCCAAACAGGCCACTGCACATCTTGTGCTTCCTCCTAGGAGTGTCCTTCAGAATCAAAACATCTTTGTGTCATGGTCATACTTTGCTCAATACACATAGTTGTAAACCAGTTCTTTGAGACTTCCTTCAACATCCGTTTTGGAATTCAGGGAGATCAATACAGTCTTTTCTAGAAAGTGAAATTGTCACCTTTATGATTGGTGAATACATGGCTTATTTGCTCTGAGTAAGGCAGTTACACAAATCAGTTAGTTGTGCTGCTGAGTGCCAGGAACTTTCACTGTCTTTGGAGAAATCTCAAAGTCAAGGAGGTTGGGCTTCTTTCTCAGAATCTTTATCTCTTTCAACACTGACCTCAGTCCATATGATTTCCATCTAGCAGAAACATTTTCAGCCAGCATCACCCCACTTTAACATACATTGGAAATGTGAAGCTTAAAGTCTAAATACAGAAAATACAACACAAAACAGTGGGTTTTAGACAACCATGTAATTTTCAGGATGGACTGTTTGTAAATTGTTACTATGTCTTTGAAAAATGCTTACTGAGTTCACATTGGATTTTTGACCATCAATGCAATAGCATTTCAAATGTCAAACAGCAAGGTATTAAAGCTTAGTTAAATTATCTTCTCTTCATTTATTAGCTTGACCTAGACACTTCCTAGAACTTGAATGCTGCACTGGAAATTTTTTAAAATTATTTTTTGTTATGAACTTTATAATATAAATATATTGCATATTGGTTATATTCCCATTGGTTATACCCTTGTATCTCCTCTCCCCTGCCCCCCATTCCGCTGAGTGTCTTCCTCAGTGAGGATGTTGGTATTCACTGTGGGTTCATGAATACACCAGTCAGTCTCAGGATGGGGTCAAAGCCTCAGGATACACCTTTGTACCCTGTGTCATCTTTCTGCCCCTCTTATGCACTGTTCCCTGAGTCTTGGTGAGTGTGTTATAAGTCTCCTTTAGTGTTGAGTTCTCTGAATTATCTGAATTTCTGCTTTGATGAGTTTTGAGTCTCCTCAATGTCTCACCATCTCCCTGGAGGAGGTTGTCAGGCTAGCAGTGAGAGTAGCCTTCTGTTTAAATTGCGCTTTCCTCTGTAGTGTCTCCTGGCACTTGGAAGATGTAATAGAGAAAACTTGTTTTGTGTTAGGAAGTCAGCTATCTTTTCTTGTAATATTGATGGATTGTAGTTCTACACAGTATGCACTGCCATCTGTAAAAAGCAGATCCTCCAACCAAGAGTGAGAGCAGCATGGATCAAAGGGGATAAACATAGTCCTTCTGAAGACTTTTAATGGTCATACCTCTCTTCTTAGCCAGAGAACAGTGGGAGCTGCTCTCTAGTATATGAATCCCCTCTCACTGACCGGGCCTCATATCAGAGAGAAGTTGATGACCCCCATAGCCTATGTGCCACTGTTGCACAGATGTATACAACTTGCCCAGCTGATTGATTTTAGAAGCTCATTCATGCTGTTGCTGACCATTATCCCCAGCAGCTAACATAGCACTTTCTATACTATGAAGCTAGCCAGAAGGGAGTTGGCTTCCTTCTATGTTCCAGCATAATCTCTCATTACCCTTGCAAAGAGAATTTTTATCCTGCTTTTTGTCAAAAAGATGCAAGTGCCTATGTTTGACTCAACATATAACCAGAGAGAATTGCTAAACCAGGGGACCCAAAGGGATCATATTATCCAAAACCCATGTTTTCTAAATAGCCACAGTTTAGCCTCTGATAGAGGTGAATTCATCATGCCTGATGCAAGTGGTTCTTAAATTTATTGTGTCAGATTCACACAAAGACTTATTAGAACTAGATTGCTGGGCCTTATAGGGACCTGAAAATCCGCATTTTGAACCCATTCCTGAGTGGTACTAATGCTCTTCGCTAGGGCTACACATTGACAATGGTTTGCTCTCCCCAAAGTGAAGCCATGATCAGAGGAAAACATCCTTCTCCATTGGCACTTCGCTACTAGTATTTAATTGACTAATGAGTTTAGCAAATCAGCAGTCTCCTTTGGTGATCAGGATTAGCATAGCATGCTTCCAAGCCTAGAGAAACACTCCTCCACTGGTTGTAGCTCTGTGGCAGAGCATTTGCTGGGAGAGTCCACAGAATTGATTCCCAGGACTGAAACACACAAACAAGCAAACAAAAGAACATTGATGAATAAAAGTTCTCCACCAGCACAGGCTACAGCAGGAAGTCAAATGAGCCTCTGGTAAAAGTGTTAACTGAAGTGTACTTATGACTGTATTTCTTCATTTCTAGGAGATTCAGTTGCAATCTGGACTAAAGGCCAACATGGAGGTCCAAGGTGGGCTAGCTATTGATATTTCAGGTGCAATGGAGTTCAGTCTGTGGTATCGTGAGTCTAAAACCCGAGTGAAAAATCGGTAAGCATAATATGTTTAATATTCTATACAAAGACATGCAAGAATTGTTTAATCTTCAGGCCTTTCAAAATTTATGCTTTTTGCTGGACATGGTGGCACATACCTTTAATCCCAGCACTCATGAGGCAGAGGTAGGAGGATTGATGTGAGTTTGAGCCACTCTGAGACTACATAGTGAATTTCAAGTTAGCCTGGGCTAGAGTGATACCCTACCTTGAAAAATCAAATTATATATATATATATATATATATATATATATATATATATATATATATATATATATATATATATAATGTGTGTGTGCTTTCTATTTGAAATCATTAAATCATAGAGCTGGATATGATTGTGGAGGATCATTCTGGTCAAAGCTTTTTAGAAGCAAGTCAGTATAACTCAACTGAGAATCTTCCAGCATGTCCTGTAGATGATGAGGGCTCATCTTGGCATTCCAGCTTTAACAGTGATGTCAGGAAATTATATATTGGGCAAATGTTTTAAGTTTCTCCCTTTTGTTGGAATTTGAAAGCTCTCCTCATTTGCTGTCTCTGATTGATCTTGAAAATCTGATGTCTTCTATGCTGAATCAAGTTGTCAACAGTAGAGGTCTTTAAATCGTTCATCAACATTCCTTTTTCTCAGCTCCTTTAGCTTTCCTAATCTACTTTGAAAATAAAACAATGTTTTTAAACTAGTGATAACTAAAATAATGATTCTTATATAAGCCATCAATTGAAGAAAATGTGATAGAAATATAATTTACTTTTACCTTTTTGGATATGTAAAAATACAATGGGGTGGAAGTAAGATACATGTGACAAGTAAATTTTATTCATTTTGAACTGTGAATGAAACAACTGAGAACCATCAAAGATGGCATATTTAATGTAAAGAGTAACACATAGTAATGAAGGGAAAACAGAGAATGAGAAATAGAATTGACCACCAAAGTCCAACAAGATAACTTGACACTTCCTACTGAAACAGATGTCTCTCTTCACTTTCCAAAGAATTTTCTAGGCAGAAGTTTCTCTAAATTAATCTGAATTGATTTCTTTCCAGAGATAAATCAACATAAGTAACAAAAAAACCTGCATTTTCACTTTTGTGCATAGTGCTGGATTTTATAAAGCCAGTGTCTTCCAAGTAGTCATGTATTTTCCCTATATTCACCATCCCTGCTCCATGAAATCTGGATTTTCTTAAAAATGCTAACATCTTTATATGTAACTAACCTGTTTTTTAGTTTTCATTTGCCCATTCATTTGTTTAAACTAGACTCCCTCTTAACCCTTTGGTTATGTATAAAGTAATAGAAGATACTATAAAGAATTCAAGGCTTAAAACCACTCCTCTGCCTATGTTATACAACAGCAGCAGAAAGTCCTTGAGTTTTCTAGAAATAATTAATATCTCTTTTTTTAAAGTATGGACATATGAGTCTGATTTAATTATGGGAGTAATTTTCCACCATTTGGTTTAAAGTCTACAGCTGCTTAGAGAAATGCAAACTTTTACTGTTTTTTTATTATTATTATTTTTATTGTCCATAATGAGTTACAACATTTATTTAGTGGGCAAACAATGAGTTGTTATCCCCAATTCCCCACTGCCCTCCCCTCCCCCCTCAACTGGATAACCTCCTCCGTGGGTCGTCTGGATCAGTCCTTGTGACAGGGGACCATGGATAGACTAAATCTTCATTGTTATCCAATCCTCATCCTAGAGGCATTCCTATCTGTCTAGTTCTCTAGCTGACCACTGTTGAATCAATCCTATGTGTCCCTTCTAGGGCACCCACCAAGTAGAAATGGTTCTTTGCCCAGTAGCGTTCTTTCAATTATCTTGGCAAAATTATTGTTCTTCTAGAGACCCTTTAAGGAAAATAATAAAATGGAATTGAAATAGCTAAGTTGACATCAACGGAGATGGTTAATAAGAAAATTATCATAAATGTCAATTGTCTATTTGGTATGTTTATAAAGTGTAAGTGATAACTCAGGGATTTCTGGAACTGGGAGACGACTAGGTTCCAAGCATGTTTCATCCTGGGGCTTGGTACACCCATTTACACCCATACCAAAGAGCATCACATGTGATATACACCTAGTTCCATGTCTAGAATTTGAGGCAAGACAGGGCCAGGGCGAGAGTGAATCTTCTATAACCAACCTCTAACAACAAACCAACCCTGATTCCAACAAGGCTTGAGCACATTTGGTGCATCAGCGCCACGAGCTCTGACTCAGTGCAATTCTGTTAGTCCAACTTGGGAAAATGTAATACTCAAAGGTGTTCTTCTCAATTTTAGGGTGGCTGTGGTAATAACCAGCGGCATTACAGTGGACTCCTCTTTCGTGAAAGCTGGCCTGGAAAGCAGAGCAGAATCGGAGGGAGGCCTGGAGTTCATCTCCACAGTGCAGTTTTCTCAGTATCCATTCTTAGTTTGCATGCAAATGGACAGGGCTGAAGCTCCATTCAGGTAAGATGAGTGTTCTTGGAATGTTCCAGAACCATCCAAAGTTCACCAAAAACTTGCATTCAGTTTTTTAAAATTCAATTTCAGAATTACACACAAAAAAACCAGTAGAAACCAAAGTAAAATATGAGTTTTCTTTAAAGAAGTAAAAGAATAATTGATAAAATGAAGAAAATCCAGTACCTAGGATACCAAACAACTCTAAGGACTAGTTTATTTGACATGAATTCAAATCTTATTTAATCCAGAAATAACTTTTTAAGGAAATAAGGGATTTGATTTATTGTAGGCATTGCCACATAGTTTCAACAAAATACCGAATGCACATTTTTCTTCCATTAAAGCTGAAGTTGTGGGGCTGGCAAGATAGCTCAACTAGTAAAGTGTTTACTTCATAAGCACAAGGACCTGAGTTTGATGCCAAGACTCCACATAAACATGCTAGCTAGCCATAGCAGTGCATGCCTGCAGTCTCAGCGCTGGAGAGGTGAAAATAGAAAGATCCCTGGAGCTTGCTGGAATCTAGCCTAATTGGTGAGATCCAAACTTGTGAGAGAGCCTGTTTCAAAACGAGGTGGATATTATTCCAAAGGATAACACCTGAGATTGTTCTCTGGCCTCACACATGTGCATGCACACCTGCTCACACACATGGATATAAACCACAAAAACCTACTAATATATAGTTATCCATGTAAGTTCACAACGTTGCTTTCCATTCTAGATCTTAACTCTCATTACCACTATATCCTTGAGTCCAGTAGATATTACTTATTGCAGTTCCATCCCATGAGAGCTAGAATGCTATGAGTCTAGGTAACACCAGTTCTTCCACAGGACTTATAAATGTCTCCTCCACACATTATATATCCATAAGGTAATTTACACTCCTAAATAGCAAGTCACAATTTACATCACCTCCTGTGATAACCTGGCCTTATCTTACTGATATTCCACAATCCATATGAGTGAATCAATGATTTAAAAACAAATATGAGTAGTTCTGTTTTTCTGTACTCAGAATATTAAGTCATCACTAATATGAATAATCTCCCACAGGAGCATTTTAAAAAAATTTTTCCTTCTAATGATCAAAATGCAATGACCATCAACCCAGCCACACGGCTAACTAGATTGGTTCAATTCACTTGAGCCAGAGCCTTGGAAATATTTCCTTGTCAGCATTCTCAGCTTAAATCCAGTTGGACTTGATGCTCTAAAGGGGAGTGCCCTCAAGGTGGGGCTCCCGGAATGAAGGAGAGGAGACATAGTTAGGCTTAACAGTATCTGCAAAGTGATGAATGGAATTCAGTCTTTCATTCCAGAAAAATATATGGCAGTAATCCCACATTCTAGGCATTTTACAGTGTGTCTGCTGGTCTAAAAAGAAACAAGAAGGAGAAACATCATGGGAGTGGAGCCACAGAACAGTGGTTGGCACTCAGCCCGTCTCCAGTTGGGACAGAGCTTCCAGTGCACTCAGAAATGTGGCTGGGGCATGGGTGAGATGGTGTGTGTAATCCTGTTGTTGCTGTTGTATGCAGGCGATTCGAGACAAGGTACGAGAGGCTGTCTACAGGCAGAGGCTATGTCTCTCGGAAAAGCAAGGAGAGCCGCATAGCAGGATGTGAACTCCCACTCCACCGAGAGAACTCCGAGATGTGCAACGTGGTATTTGCCCCTCCACCGGAGAGTAATTCGGGTGGATGGTTTTGAAACTGACCAGGAATCATCCATTTGGAGTCATTTCCCAAGAGGGATAGAATTTGACATGCCTAAGTACTTGCTCTCTTGAGAGCACAGTGTTTACATATTTACCTGTATTTAAGATTTTTGTAAAAAAAAAAAAGGGGGGGGATGAAAAACTTCCATCAATTAAATTTGAGCCTATTCAGGGACACTACGGACAGTGTCATAGTGAATGATCACGTGACGCCACAACATGCCTACTTTTTCTTGTAGTTTGCAAAAATCCATCTGGCACAGGGAGACTAGAAAAGAAACTAATGTTTGTTTAAAACAAAGAAAAAAACCTAAAACCATAGGCGCTCAGGAAAATCCAATTTTGATTGAAAACCTTCCAGTCCATGCATAGAAAGCCCTTGGTGGAACCTTCAGCTTGCTTTCTCTGCAACAGGGCACTAATCAAAGGGGGTGGGGCCACAAAGAAGCTATTTTTTTCCTTTTTTTTCTTGTCTTTCCTTTTTTGCATTTTGTTTTTGGTGTATGGGGAAGGTTCAGGAAAAGGGTGGAAACAAGACTTTTAAAAGAATTTTGTGAGTCAACCTCAAGAATTAATATTTATGTTTTGCTATTGTTAGTTTTATTAAGCATTAAGGAAGGAGGAGCATAGAATACAAAATCTATTTCATCTTTCTGCTCACCAATTGTGAGACTACCTGGAAAGCTTTCCTCCAGTCCTGAAAAAATTAGGAATTAGCACACAGGAATAAGAAAAGTAAATTTTAGGATGTCTGTTTGATTCGTTCTTAAACTGAGTCTCTGAAACTGTAGTGTGTGTGGTCACTGTCCCTTGTGAGGGACATCCTGATGTGGTCCTCACTTTATCTCTGCCTCACTCATTTGGTGGCAGATGCTCCAGACTGTTTGACTACAATTTGTAGAATAGCCATGACTGATAGAATATTGCTTCAAAAAAACTGATGGATTTGGATTTTGAAAATAAGAAATAAAATAAAGGTTACTTGTATGAACTAAAAGGCCACATTAAACATTTAAAATATTTATTAATAAAATAGATGTGTTTATTGTAATAAACTCTCAAAATGTCAGGTGCTCATTTATCCACTAAAAACACATATGGAATAAACATTTAGCTCAAAGTTTTAAAAAATGGATTGAAATAAACATGTGGAAATCTTACTTAGTTCTTCTTATCCTTCATTACTTCAGACTTATTGTTCTCTGATCCCATCATTTTCTTGAGACAGAGATATACATTTGTCTTTACAGTGAAGCCACAAAGGCCGGGTCTCTAAATGGACCTTCAGAACCTTCCTGGAAAAATATCAACTCATCCAACTTCTTCAAAACCAAAGAGCTTGAAAACAACATTCAGTCCATTTTATTTTTAATATTTTATGTATTTATTTGGAAGAAGAAGAGATAGAAAACACACACACACACACACACACAGAGAGAGAGAGAGAGAGAGAGAGAGAGAGAGAGAGAGAGAGAGAGAATGCAAAAATGGTGGGTCAGGGCCTCCAGCCCCTGCAAAAGAACTCCAGATGAATGCACCATGTGCCACTGTGCATCTGGCTTTACGTGGCTACTGGGGAATCAGAACTGTGTCATTAGGTTTTGGAGGCAAGTGCCTTAACTACTGAGAAATCTCTCCAGCCCTCAACCAGTTTTGAACAGCACTGCAGATTAGTAACCTTGCTACCATGTGACTATAAAGGGAGAAGTGAGTTAGAAATTGGGAATGTGTGGGAGCACAGATGAGCATGGTGGTAGCTTGGGGGGAGGCACTCTGTGATGATCCTGATGCTGCAGGGAAGGCAAGTTGATGGGGGAAGCTGAAGATGTAGTGGGCTGAGGAACCTCAGCCAAGCCCTATTTACCAAACCACACCTTCCTCTGTGATTGCAAAGTAATCTCTTCCCCAGCAGGATGGCTGTGGTACTCTGACCACCACATGTATCTTGCTGTTTCCCATTTGGTTCATCTGGACAGCCCACCCACCAGAGAACAGGCAGCACTTAATGACTATAACATGTACCAAGAAACAAAATCCCAGGAGCTTGGAGCAAGTAATAATTCCTTTTTAGATAAACAAGATAGAAACTTAAGAAAGATGAACTGTATTCTACAGTTGGAAATGAGATATTATAGCCAGAAAAAATAACTTTTCAATCTCACTTGCAGTTCTTGAGTTTTGGTCTATTGGCCACTTCCTCATTGCTAGGACACAATACCTGACCAAAGGCAGCTTAAAGAAGGGTTTATTTCGGCTTACAGTTCAGGGGGATGGAGTCAATCACATCAGGGGAAGGCATGACAGGAATCATCTGGTCACATCCAGGCTACATGAGGAAGCAAAATGATATGTGCTGGTGCTCAGCCAGCTCTCCTTTCCATGCTGTTCTGGATCCCAGCCTATGGAATGGTGTTGCCCACCGTTAAGGTGGGTCTTCTCACTTCAAAACTACCCCTTACAAACAAGCTAGCTAACCTAGGTAAACATAGTCCCTCCTAGGCATGCCCAGAGACCAGTTCCCTAGGTGATTCCAGGTCCTGTCAAGTTGACAATTTATATAAGACATCACACTGTTACAAACTCAAGAAAGTCTTTGTGTTTTGTGAAGATGTTGGGAAACTTCATGATCCTCTGATGTGGGTCTCCATATTCTGCCCAGCTAGCTCTTGCCTGAAAGGCTTAAGGATTTAGCCTGGTTTTCCTTCTTTTGTGATCTCTAAATTATTCCGTATCTTACAGCAGATCTGCCCATGACAAATTGCTCCCTGTTTCTCTGAACCTGACCACTTCACATAAATGTTAAAACACACACTGGTTCACTGCTTCTTAGGTGTTGACTATATTTCTAGAATTTTACATATATGAAATCATCAAACCCTCAAAACAACATTATAGGTTTCTACATTATAGGTCAGCATTATTCAAGAAAAATATGTGAGCCAAATAAACAATTTTAAATTTCTAGTAGATGCATTAAAAAGTAAACAGAAACAGGTAAAAATTGATTTTAATAATGTACTTCATTTAACCAATATATCCAAAGTATTATCATGTAAACATGTAAGTTAATATTAAGTTACTGATGGACTGTTCTGCTTTGGAGGAAAGATTGGGTCTTCAAAATGTGGCATGCCCTTTGAACACCCAGCACTTCTCCATTAGGACTGACCATGTTTCAAGCGCTCAATAGCCTTGTGTGGCTAGTGGGTTACTGGACTGAAAAGGTGAATTCTGAATGGAGAAACTGAGACACAGAGGACACTAAACTTGCCCTGCAGAAAACATTTTTCTCATCTAGAAAATGATAGAACTGGGATTCAAATATAAGAAATCTCTCCCCAGAGCTGCTCTCTGACATGTTCATCTCTACTTTCTGGGCCCTTTCAGCTTGCAAAACAGGCTGCTGAAAGAAGCAAAGTATTAGGTTATGAAAAGACAAGCAGGAAGCAGCTACAATGCTTTATATCACTAAGCTTGAGTGTCATCGCCCTCTCTCTGGTTCCCGAGTGTCTTTTTGTCACTATATTAGAAGCCCTGTCCTGCTCCATTTGTTGTAAGAAATCTTTTTTTTTTTCTTTTGCCAAGAGTCTCTTCCTATTTGAAGAATGCTTTGGGCAAGTTTGAATTTATAATAACAAATGTGCATTTTTATAGAAGAGGGATTATTTAGAAAGAAGGGGTTCACTGGAAAAGAGTTGGGGGATGAGGGACAAAGAGGGTAATATGAGGGTATCATGATCAAAGTATATTATATACATGTGTAAAAATAGTCAAAAATTCAAATAGACAAGTATTTTTAAAGAAATTACATTTTTGGTAAAGGCTTTATAGAATTATAATTTACACACAATTAACTCGATGGCAAGAAGGCATAGCTATTCTGATATCCAACAAAGCAGACAACCAAAACTAGTCAGAAGGCATGAAGCAAGACACTACATATTGAAAAGGGGAACAATTAAGATACAGCAATTGTATATATATATATATATATATATACATATATATATATATATATATATATACACACACACCAGAATGTTGGTGCTCTGATTCAATAAAACAAATACAGCTATTACAAGTCAGATAAGCCATGAGATAATAATAGTATGTGATTTTAATACTCTACTTTTATCCTTAAGTAGGTCATCCAAACTAAAAGTCATCAAAAACTTTAAACTATACCATAGATCAAATGTACCTAACAGATATTTTTGCAGAATATTCTATTAACAGATATAGAATATATATTATTTTTTAAATTATGAGCCCTGCTGTATGAACAAATTGTGTTTGTCATATTACCATTGGGTTATACTCTTATATTCCCTCTCCCCCAACCCCATTCCACTGAGGTCCTTTCTCACTGGGGTTATTGGTATTTACCATGGGGTCGTGAATGCATCAGTCAGTCTCTGTTGGGGAGGCATAGAATATCTCAGGATACTCCTTCCCATCTTGTGGTTATAACACTCTTTCTCCCCCCTAACACACACTTCCTCAATGTTCCCTAAGCTTTGGCAGGTGTATTATAAGTCTACTTTAATGTTGAACTCTCTACAACCTCTGGATTTTTGCTTTGATGAGTTCTGAGTGTCCTCAGTGTCTATCTCCCTAGAGCTGGTTGTCAAACTAGCAGTGAGAGAAGCACTCATATTTTAACTTCCACTTCTTCTTTAATGTCTCCTGGACCCTGACAGATATGATAGAGATGGTTTGACTTGTGCTAGTCAGTCAGCTATCTTTTCTGGTCGGAAGAGGGATAAAGCAGAGGAGCAGAGGCCACAGGGACCTGGAAAGGCCTGGCAGGGGGGAGGGGTGAAGAAGAGAGATAAAGCATGATAAAAACACTGTTGAGACTAGACATGGAGAGAACATATCTCAGCATAATAAAAGACATATATTAAAAGCTGTATAGCCAATAGCATACTAAATGGAGATAAACTCAAGGCATTTCACTAGGATCTGGAGTAAGACAAGGGTGTCTACACTTTCCACTGCTATTTAATATAGTGCCTGAAGTTTTTAGCTAGAGCAATAAGACAAAATAAATAAATAAAAGGAATACAAATTGGAAAGGAAAAAGTAAAACTATATTTATTTTCAGATGATATGATTCTTTCTTTAGACCCTAAAGACTCTACCAGAAAACTTTTTAAGCAGAGAAACACTTTCAGCAGTGACAGAATACACAGTTAACACACAAAAATCAGAAACCGCCTTATATACCAATGAGAAATTAGGTAAATAGTACCATTAACATAAGTCACAAAAAACTAAGTATCCCAGAATAGCCCTGTAAGAATGGAAAAGACCTCTACAGTGGAAACCTTAAAACAATGAAGAAATAAATTGAAGAAGACACCAGGAAATGGAAATATCTCCCTGTTCATGGGTTGGAAGAGATAATATGAAAATAGCCATCCAGCCAAAAACAATATACAGATTCAATGCAATTCTAATCAAAATTGTAGTATCATTCTTCATTGAAATAGAAAATAATCTTAAAATTCATGTGGAAGACAAAAGACTCCATATAGCCAAAACTATTCTCAGCAAAAAGAATGCTGCTGAAGGGATCACCAAACCTGGTTTCAAATTGTACTACAGAACCACAGTAATAAAAACAGCAGGTAGACACAAAAATAGACATGTATATTAACAGAAGAGAATAAAAGACACAGGTATAAGTCCATTTAACTACAGCTATCTGATATTTTTATAAAGATGCCAAAAACACACAGTGGGGGAAAGGATAGCATTTTCAGCAAATGGCTGTGAAAACTGGATATAAGATTGAATCAAGACCTTTGCCTCTAACGCTGTACAAAAATCAGCTCCAAATGATTCGATATCACTGTAAGAACTGACACCCTGAAATGACTAGACAAAAAAGTAGAACACCTCAAGATATAGTCATAGGGAAGGTTAAGGACCCAGGTCAGATAGGAAATAAGGCAAATGATCAACAACTGAAATCTCATGAAACTACAAAGCTGAAGTTCAGGTAAGGCATCTGTCATGGTTTGATCCAGGTGTCCCCCACAAACAAATGAATATGTTCTAAATGCCCGATCCCCAGCTGATGGAAGTTCGGGAATTAGAACCTCGCTAGAGCTGTGTTGTTGAGGATGGGTTTATGGGGTTATAAGCCAGCTTCCCCTTGCCAGTGTTTGGCACACCTTCCTGCCATTGTTTGTGGTGCTGTGGCGGAGGTGATGTCCACCCCTCTGCTCATGCCATCATTTTCCCTGGCAGGATGGAGTCTCCCCTCGAGTACATAAGCCAAATAAACCCATTCTTCCACAAGCTGCTTTGGTTTGGGTTCTTTCTGCGCAGCAACTAGAAAGCTGACTGCAACAGAAGCCATCAACCAAGTCAAGAGGTACCCTCCAGAATGGGAGCAAGCCTTCACTAGCTGCATGTATAACAGAGGACAAGCCTGAGAATATACAAAGAAGTCAGAACACTTAATAACAACAAAAACTCAAAAACTAGGCTACGGAACTGAACAGTTCTCAAAAGAAGAAATCTAGATGGTCAATAAATATTTTTAAAATATTCATCATATTTATCCATCAAGGAAATACAAATTATAATGATTTTGAGATTCCTTCTCACTCCAGATAGAATACTTTCATCAAAACATCAAATGAAGGCTAAGGATATTGGTCAGCCACAGGGTAATCCCCTTCTTTATTTAAAAATGAGAGAGAGAGAGAGAGAGAGAGAGAGAGAGAGAGAGAGAGAGAGAGAGAGAGAGAGAGAGAGAGAGAGAGAGAAAATGAATTTGGGCAAATGCTCCCTGTGAAAGTAGACAATTCTGCTCTCTGAAGCCACAGGTTGTTGGAGGGAAATCCCAGTTTCAGGAGTGAGATACTTCCCAATGAGTTCTTCAGGGAGACCCCCTGAACCCACTGAGGTCCTCAAAATAATACAGCCTATTGCAAAAGTTCGTTGTTGTCCACCAAAACTAGATAGTGAATCTTAGTGCTGAAGACACCACATGCACGGGTTGCAGGACACTGAATAATCCAACAGGAGCTAAGGTGGAAGCCTCCTGCTGGCTAGCTGCCTTATTGCGGGAATGTTCTATGCAGCCTGCTGGAAAAGTCATCAACTGTTTTATCCAATGGTGGTGCAATAGTAGCATGACTGTTATAGGGTAACTGCTGTTTTTAATTCATTTGAGGCCCGCTCCATGGAGGGAATGCGTCTGTGCTTGTTTCTGAGAAGGTCATAGATCCTAATGAGGGAAACTATTACTGTATTTGACTAAATAGTGTGTTCATGTATGGAAATGCTCAATAAAAGAGTCACAATGAAACCCATAACTAAAAAGACTAATTAAAAAACTAATAAAAACTTATTTGAAATTTTAAATGCCATCCTGCTCAAGGAAGGACCAGAGAAGCCACGGCACCCAGAATCTGTTCATGGGTTGAAGCTTCAGTGTTCCTTTCAATATAGTTGTCACCTAAGAGGCAGTAGGGACAGAAGGGGAGGAGGACAGCGAGAACTGCTCTGAAATTCCAGCTCTGTTAGCTGCCAGCCAAATGATCTTGGGCATGCGATTTACTTAACTGGTAATTTCTAAAATAACTATGATAATCCCCACTTCACTGTGTTGTTTTAAGGATTTGTAGAGACAATGTATATAAAGCATAGCATCCAGGACATCATAGCATGTGATAAATGCTTGTAATACCAGCAATGTAGTGAGTGAGTGGCCCATGTTCTCATCTAGTTATTTGATAAAAGCCTGTCAGTTTGTGCTTGACTTCTGCTTCCTCCATACAAGGAATTGCAGAGCACTGCAGTCATTTCTTCTCTAACAGGCTAAGGTGCAGTGTGACGTAAGAGCTGTTCTCATGCAGCTTCCAGGAAGGATAGCAGTGACCCCTGCATATGTGCATCTTACCTCTGCCTCTTCCTACTGCCATGGGAACCTCTCAGCTACTCTGCTTCTATATGAGCAGCAGTCCACAGGTTGTGAAGATGAAGCAAGGTAGGGAGCAAGTTCTGGACACTTCCTAAGAATTCACTCACATCATAACTGACATAAGAATTCACTCACATCATAAATGACATGGTCATTGGTTTAGTTTTTTAATTATTGAATCTGGAGCCTCACACATGCTAGGCAAGTACTCTATATCTCCAGACCTTTTTATTCTGAGGTTCTCACTGAAGTTGCAAAGGCTGACCTTGAACTCACTCTATAGTCCAGGCAGGTTGACCTTGCAATCTTTCTGCCCAAGCCTCAAAAGTAGCTATGATTACAGGTCTTTACCATCAGGCCTGGCTTTGGACAGCAGTGTTTTCAGAGTATAATATGAAGATGATTTTATCATCATACACTATCATACACTATGCTCAAAACTTTTGTTAAATTATTCCATCTTAGCTTGGCATGGTGGCTTATGTTGAAAATCTTTATTAAAATAAAAAACATTATTAAAATTTTACATAATCCCCTACCACCAACCTCCTTCATCCCCCTTCCCTAGCCTCCTCCACTGAATTTCTTTCTTTCCTATTATTCCATTTTTAAAAATACTTTTATTTGTATTTCTTTGCAATCAGAGAGAGATAGAGAGAAGAGGGAGAAAGAGACAGACAGACAGACAGACAGACAGACAGACAGAGAGAATGGGTATGCCAGGGCCTCCAGCTGTGGCAAATGAACTCCAGATGCATGAACTACTTTGTGCATCTGGCTTTACATGGGTACTGAAGAATTGAACTCAGGTCATTAGGTTTTGCAGGCAAGCTACTTAACCACTGAACCATCTCTCCTGCCCTCCCTCTTCTATTGTAATGTCTTCTTTTTTCATTCTTCCATATCCACAATAACCTGCTGATGGGTCCAATAATATTCTGCATGTCTTGTGTAGGTAACAACAGCTGCTGTAAGGCCATGAATACAATACAAACTTTATGTCTAGAAGACAGTGTTCCAAAGCATTCCTCCTCATCCTTTGGCTCTTATATTATTTGCAACCTCTTCCACAATTATCCCTGAGCCATTGGAGGGTATGATAGAAATGTTTCATTTAGCGCTGAACACTCAACTATCACTTCTTCTCAGCACCTTGACAAGTTTTGAGTCTCCCCAGAAGTCACTGCCATCTGAAAAGAGAAACTTTCCTAACCAAAGGTGAGAGCAGCATTAATACATCGGTAAGCCAAGTATTTGGAGAGCAAGTTGGTGGGCATAACATATCCATGTAGCCAAGCAACAGTAGTAGCTTATACAACGTGTCCTGTTCTATAATTTGTCTATTTGTTTAATCATGTGTCTTATACTGCATGATCTATTTAGGATAAAAAAATATACTGGGTTGAAAAAAAGCAAGCTATGCTATGTCACCTCAAGAAACTGAGAAGGAACAATATACCTAGAAACAATTTAGTACAGTGTTTAATGTGTTCAGAATCCCAGAAGTGGATAAAAGGGGGAGATAAATATTACCAACGAGGGGATACTTGAACTCAGCCCCATGGTTTCTTTAGCTCTACCCCAGACGCTACTTACACAAATAGAAGCAGCCTCTTGCTTTGGCTGTCTTCTAGCTTCCTTAACTATCTGGACCATCTAAAACCTGGATTGACATTAGTATTCCTTTGTTACTCTCCTATTAATAACTGTTTAATTTACTCGCAGTGGACTTGGAACATCATGGAAACCTACAAACTACTTTTATCCTTCTATTTAAGATTCCTGCCATAGGATTATGTGTGAAAGTGTGGACATTCTTTTTCCAGAGTAGGCTTCCGATTTAAATTAATTGATTTCTTTTGTTATTGAAAATGAATGAACTCTGTTCTGGTTTAGGGTATCTCTCCCCATGTCTTTATACCCTTCCCACTCAATTCGTCTGGATTAGCCATGTAAACACAGTCATAGAGCAAGATTTCTTCAATGTAGAGATGTTCTCATATTCTTCAATGAAGGAAGAAGGAATTAGCTCCTTAATGACACCTGGGGGAGGGGCCTGGTACATGCAAAGCATTTTAATGATCAGGCAAGTTGAGGAATTGAAATGATCTATGTTAACCACAGTCTTCCTTTATCTTTACTACTTGGCAAACACATTATGTTGCTTTTAAATGCTATGCACTGTTCTAGACACTTCATAGGTATCCAATCACTTCCTGATCATAACTACCTGATTTTATAATTGCTGCAGAATTGGTATATAGAGAAAGCTGGTAAAGTTCTGTATCTCATTCCAGCTGCATGAACCAGACTGTGAGCAATACCCTCTTCCGCCCCATTAAGACCCATTTTCCCAAAGAGATCGTATGCTTACTTGGTTGTCTTTCCCTCTCCTCTCATCCTTTCCCCTGCTCTTCTGCCCAAATGGATCTTCTCTAGCCCAGGTCTCATCACAATTCCTGCATGAGAGGCCCGCAGCTCCTGAGACACCTGCTTCCCAGCTATGCTTCTTACATGTACCCAGGTGGGATTAACCACACCAACACGGAGCTGCTCTTCTCTTAGGTCACCTTCCATTGATTTGTTGTTTTTACAAGTCTATTTTCTTCATGTAAATATCTTCCCCAAGTAAAGTGTAAGCTTCTCAAACTGGGGCCATGCATGTAGCCTGTACTATCCTCCACGCAGCTAGAGGTCTGTGTTCACTGATTACAAATCAACTCCCCATGGCTTCCAGGGCTTTCCTAATGTCATCTGCTCTTCAGGATCCAAGGTGCTTTCGAAGAGGACTGCTCTCCATCATAGCCCCCATTACTGAGTGTATTAGTCAGGGTTCTCTAGAGGAAACAATTGATAGAATGGATTGTAGTAAAAAGGAATTTATTGAGGTAGTTTACGACAGTCCACCAATAGCAGTCTGCAGGCCCATGAGGGAAGGAACCTGTAGCTCTTCAGTCCACATGGCTGGAGGCCTCAGTAGTCCCAGGTCAACACTGAAGGCCTGAAGGCTTCCTGGGGAGTGGCTGCTCCTCAGTCCATGATGTAAGGCAGAGGAAACTAGGTTCCTTCCATTGTTATAACTATAATACGGTTATATATGTTATATTCTAATGTTCTATGATATGCTAATTTTACTGAGAAGAGATGTAAGCTTAGTGAATCTAGTAACTTGATAGGAAGGGGTTGACATGAGCTTTGAGTCCTGGCATTTCTGACTTAAAGCACATAAGCATTCTGGGAAGATTGTCCTCAATATGTGATATGTTGACCAGTTTTTGCTCATTTTCTCACCACTTCTGTTGGGTAGCTTTCTGCCTAAAGGTTCCTTGCCTGCACCTGCTCCCTTTTTCTCACCACTTGTTAGCTGCCTTGCCACCCCCCCAACCCATTCCTAAATAGCCTCTTAGAATGCTTTGGTTTTCCATGTCCTGTTCAGACCTAGGCTCTTTGCTCTGTAAACCCCTCCCCCTCCCAGTCATCCTATGCTGGGCCACCAATATGGCTCTCTTCCAGACTCCATGCCTTTAGCCAGACAGACTAAACAGGTTCATCAGTTTACCAGGCATTCCCACCATGTTTAAAGAGTTCCTGAAATGTTAACCTCCTAATGAATCAGAGCACCTGCTATATCTATTGTAGGCTTCCGTTCTTTCCCAAAGAAAGCTGAGTCCTTCACAATGGAAGGACAACAGTAGATTTCTGCCCTTCTAGACACCAGTATATTGCCTAACACACACAAAGTGCCCTCACCAACTCTTTTATAGACTTTCTTTCTAAATTTTTTTTCTAGAATGTTTCCATGCATCTATACCAATCTAAGAATTCCTTCATAGGAGGTATTTTTTAAGTGCCCCTTAATGAGAATGGTAGTTTTGAAACATTCCCAGTGCCCATTTAGAGGTGGGTTTATGTTCCTATTTATTGCATCTTGGTTCTATGGCTCCTTGCTCAGATAGAGATGATGAAAATGATGTTGTATCCATTTCCGAGATAGGCCATAAGTGGCTGGCAGCATCTGCTTCCTGCCTCATGGCCTGTCAGAACAGCCACCATGTTTTGAGAAAGCCCGAGCAGCAAGGAGCTCACATGAAGAATTGACACCATTGTTCTCTGGCCCAGCTGAGCTCCCAGATGATGGAAGTGAGAGACAGCTCTCTCTAGTCCTGCTACTGCTGACGAGCCTTCCATGCCCAGCCCTGCCTAACCTGTAGATTCATGAGCCGAACACATAGGTATTTTAATTCACTAAGTTTTGGGGTGGGTTATTGCTCATGTAACAAGAACAATGGGCATGCTTGGTTTTGAAAGTGAGGTCCTCTGTATACTGGGCAGCAGATCTGCACAAGTGGGGCCTCATCATGTGGGTGAGTTCCTCTATCAAAAGAAATGATGAGAAATTGGGAAGAGGAAGTGGAGAGTCAAAGGAGGGTCAGGGCTTCAGTAATAAGGACCATGGCTGGAGCACAAATAAACTAAAAACAACAGTGAAAATTCCCTCATACCAGAGATAGTATGGGGCTGTTTAGGAACTGGGATGCTGGTGGTTCAGACTTAAGTCTTTGCTAATGCAGTTACTGCCATGTGATGGGCCACCTGGGAATCTCACCTCATTTATCTAATCTTTGGGAAAGTCTAGCCACACTTCTGGTCCCTAGTCTGGAATATTTAGGATTGGGTGGGTATGCTGCAGCAAAGATTAGTGAGGTCTTGCAATGCAGAGAAAATTGGTACATACCTGAGGCAACACGGAGAAGTGTGAAAAATGAGAACTGAGAACAAGAGTGGAAAGCCAGAGGTGACTCTTGGAAACGTGAGGCCGGAACTGCTCTGCTTTCTTTCTTGCTGTGAAGCCTCTAACTCCAGAACATGTGTGGGGAATCCTGGGTGCCTTTCTTTCTGGATTATGGGTTCAACTGTCTTGAGGCTTCAACTTTAAATCTCATGAAGATCTCAGTTGACTAGTGCTTCATCTGAGGAATATTATACCATTGTACCTCACTGGCTGCTAGTCTCCAGAGTGTATGCCTAGCATTAATTAGCTTTGTAGGTTCCTAGAGGGACAACCACTGTGACATTCTTGGGCTTCCATGTTGCCCTCAGGGGAGCTTTTTGGTGTCAGTGAAGTACCACCTCCCTTGCTAGATGCTCCATAAAATGTCACTTAATGAGATATGCTTAAGCCACATTCAGGTTGGCCAAGAAAATTTCTGTGTTCAGAGAAAATTTACACTAGACTTTTGACTTCCAGAGATGTAAGGTCATAAATTTATGTTGCCTTAAGCCACTATATCTGTAGCCGTTTGTTACCATAGCAACAGAAAATGACTGGTACCTGGATTCATAGTATGTATAGATTTTAGTAATGTATAGTATTTTAGTTAAATGGGGAAGTTAAGCTAGAAGCCAGAAGAAAGTGAAAATATTCAAGGTGTGTTTTGTAAGTTAAAATAAAGACAAACCATACATATTTTCTTTGCAATTACTTTTACTGGAAAAAAAACAACAAAACATTTTTTTCAAAACTTTGAAAATAAAAAACTAATACACAAGATTGCACAATCATTTACAAACACTGGCAGGTAAAGGCAAGTAGGCTAGCCTCACAGAATCCTGTCTCGGGAGTTGGCATATGCAATGCATTCAAAAGGTCAGTCATTTTAGATTCAAAGTCCCCTTAGTTAATTAAGCTCATGGCATTCTATCATCGGATCATATCAAACCTCACTTCAGGTAGGAACTTTTCTGCCAAGATTTCTGTGTTGATTGAAGCTTAAGATTTCACATTCTTTCCACATACCACCAGCTGCGTTCATAGACAAGGGTATAATTCAGCAATATCCAATGTCCTTCCTTACTTATTACACGACATACTCTCTTAGAGTCATACGTAGCTTTTACAGTCTTCATATTCTCTTCACCCACCACTGTCTTTACAAGGATATAATTTATATGTAAGTACAGAAACACTCGTCTTCAAAGGGGGGGATAAAATTAAAAGACCACTTGCGAGAATATTGTCACAAGCATGATCGGTCATTCAGGGAAGCCTGGAAAGGACTTTATGCCATCAATGCTAGCTTGTAAAAACTAATTCAGATACTTAAAGAAAAGTCAAACTAGATGTGTGTGTGTGTGTGTGTGTGTGTGTGTATTTTGCACCATTATGAATCCAACAGAAATACATCCAAGAAGATACAGTTGCAGTATAAAACTGAATGCGAGCAGCTTAGAAGTGCTGCTGTGAATGTTCAGTTCTCTCTTCAGTTTTCTCTGTGTCCTAACTGCACACAGGATTTATGAAGGAGACCACTTTTTAGAATCCTCCCGGACCTTGTACTCACACTTGTCACAGATGGACAAAGTTTCTTTCCAGAGGACCAGAGTGCAATTCTGATTAGATTCAAGTTCAACGCACCATTGAGCAAATGTTGCATGCTTTATTCATGATTTTATGCACCTGTAAGGTCTACATAGGACCCAGAAGTTAAATAGTATATAAGCAGTCTCTTGAAAAAATATTTTATCTATGTATACATCTCTTAGAAATTGTGTAAAAGCCTAACATGGTTTATGGTTTTATTTTTATAAATCATTTTCTCAAACAAACACACACAATTTTCCCCCTCAACAGTACTGATAAAATACAGGGCACCTTTTTCTTTCAAGTATTCGGGTAAAATAACATACCCTGAGAAATTGGGGTGCAAATCTACACCTTGTAAACTGTAGAATGAAACTCCTCAAGCACCACATAGGAAAAAGTATACCATGATAGTTTTCAATACAAAGACTATTATTAACGTGTTCTTCCATGCACATATACATACATATCATGAAATTATTGCCAATCTACTTAGAAACCAACAGTGTACATACTCATCACGAAATTATAGTGACTCTGCTTAGGAATCAGTACTGTCCTGCAGTTCACGGTATACTTCGGGTAATAGGAGCTTTTGATCGGTAGCAAATACAGGCTTTCATGTCTATGAAAGATGAAAATAGTCAAAATGCATTAAAATCTTAAGAAGCAAGGATGAAAAAGTCAAATTTGAAATTGGGAAAAAGATATTTATATCACCAGATATTCCTAGTGATAGAGGGTGGATTTGAAATGCATGTTAGTATTTGAGATTTATCATAAAGTTGTAAAAGTGTCATTCATTTTAGCTTATTTACTCTGGGAAGCAAGATATGTGCTAAATCATTTCATCATGAGATTCATTTATTCCTGAGGGCAATTTCAGTGAGCCTTCAAAGAAAATGTATTCTGTGCTGGATAGATGGTTCAGTGGCTAAAGGTGCTGGCTTGCAAAGCCAGAGGGCCAGGGTTTGATTGCCCAGTACCTGTGTATATAGCCAGATGCACTGAGTGGTGCATGCATCTGGAGTTCATTTGCAGTGGTGTGGGGGGGGCAAGCCCTGGTGCACCCATACTCACTCTCTCTGTCTGCCCCCCTCAAATAAATAAAATATTTTTTAAAAAATGCATTCTGGTGAAGTGAGTTTTCATAATGGTTGCAGATATATTCTGCTTCCCAGAAACAAGTGAAACAGGGCATATTTCAACATGACCCTGTCACCAACAGGGCAAACGAGGATATAGGTCAGTATTTCTGCACACAACGCCCTTCAGTCCCTCTGGGAAAATCCTAGAAGGTAGTCACAAAAGCCAGGCCACATTCTGATTAGATTCAAGCTCAAAGCTCTATTAAGAAAATGTTTTATTAACATTTATGATAAAACATAAAAAGTAGTTCAATAGCTAAGGGACATCACTGGGGGTAGTTGCTTCTTGGATTAGAAGGCTTCATAGATTCTGTTTTGTTTCCAGTTTGCAAACTCAATAGATGACGAAACAATGAAATGAGGGTTGGGATTTACCTTGTGCCTATGAGATGTGTTTAGTCCCTTTCCCTGGGGGGAGTAAATGGCCTAGCGGCTGATGAAACACATGACTCAAAATTATCAATAGCTGGCAGGAAATTCACAGAATTTGTTTAAAGTTACATTTTTAACCACTTGGGCATTCACTACATCTTTGGAAACCTCCCAGAAGGTTCAACCTTTGGCATAGAAGCAGCAAGTGAAAAGTTCTTTCTGTCCCAGTCCCCATACTTGGGAGAACTTAATGAAGGCCAGGATCTGCTGGAGATTGATATTGATGAATACCTATGGGCACCCAGACACTAGACCCTACCACATTTTCTACGGAGGGTTCTCCCTTTCTGAGGAACTGGCAAACAAGCCACTGTACTTTCCTGAAAGTCTCTTGGGTCTTAAATAGCCTTACCAGTGAAGGTTCTGTCCACCCACACCTTCTATGCTCCATGATTCACACTCAAATACTTGAGATTTCTTGCTGCTGCTTCGAATGTTACAGGACGGAGATCTTTTAAATGGCATATATTTTCTTGCTCCAATACATAGTGACCATGACCTTAAATCTAGCCAGTCTCTCTCAAAAATGAGAACATACTTATTTTATAAGTCCATTCCTCAGTGGTAAAAATTAAATAAGGTCTTAGGCAAATTCATCCATATGTCTAAACAAGAAGACTTCTATGATAAAGAAATAGTTTTCCTGAATATGGTGCCAGGGCATCTTCCATACACTGGTCCATGTTGCCCCCTGCTTGTCTCATTGGAGGTTAAGTTCATTTCCCAGCTCTGATCCAGTGAGTGAGTGAATTGTGGCCAGAGCTGACTAGTCCTGCCTCAATTTTTTTTTTGTCTTTATCCTGAAAAACTAATTTTTCATTTCCTCCTTTTAAGGAAAGCCCTGAAAACAAAATTGAGTTTTTCCTTTTCTATTGTGAAGTCTGGATGGAAAGTGTAGCTGCATACTACCATAATGAAACCAGCCTCATGAATAGCATAAAATTCCTCACTTCATGAAGAAATTCAATACAGGAACCAAATATTGATAACCATCAAAATCAAATAAAAATCTTAAAAATTACCAGAATGCTTTATCTTTAAACAAATAAGTTTTAAACAAAGGGAGATTCCTTAAAGAAAGCCTGAGAGACTATGCAGGTTTTAAAGAGATATTCTGTTAGAAAGCAAAGAAGTACTTTAATGTAACACTTGTTAGGTATATATTGACACACTTATCAATTATGACAAGCTGAACACATCAGTTTGACCAAGTCTCCAACATTATGAGCACTCACTCAGCCTTCAGAATGGGCTTACAACTGAGGCAATGTTGAATGTTAATGAAAGATCCCATTTGGAGTCTTAACACCTGTTAAAACCTGCCTTGTGAGGAGCAAGCCCTGTAGTTCTAGGTCACCACTGAAGGTAGCTAGGACTGGAGTGAGTCAGGAGCACTGAGGCAGAGTTCACAGTGACCCTACTATCCCAGACAGGTTTTTCTACGGACAGGGAGAGGCAGGTGTATGCATCTATGGAGGGAATCATTGGGGGGAAAGTACTGCATACTCATAACTAAAGTTGAAGTCTTAAAAGGAAATAGATACCTTATATTTTCTGAGAGTAGAGCTTAATTTTAGATGTAATTGCTGGCTCTCCAATATTTCAAAGCAATCTATGTCAAGGCAACAAATAGAGTCATGGCAATGTACAAAGGGGAAAAAAAACAAAACACAAATGTCAAAGCCCGTTTGTCACAATTATACTTGAAATCATGTCAAATCTGAAAAAAGAACACAGACAGCACAAGTATGAGGGTGATAGGTCTGACTGGTTCACTAGTTAAAATACCAACTATTTAAAAACCTAAAACTCTGCCAGCTAGACTTGATAGAGTCCAGGAACCTTCAAGGAGATTTGTGATCTGAATTATTGACTTGCTGACTTGGTTTATAACAGACCCAATAAGATTCTAATGTACACTTTGAATGAACCATGTAAATACTTAATGACTGCCTGGTCACAGTTCAGGAGGAAAAGAGGTGAAGAGAGAGCTTACATCCTGTATTGAAGTGTAAAAGAAATTGTTTTATGGGGGAAAATACAACCATTCAGTCACCTTAATAAAATTGAAATAACAAAAACTGCCTTAAGAGAGATGTTCAGAAAAATTTAGAAACTTACACACATGGTTTATAAGAAGCAAAAGCTAAGAATAACACAACTGGAAGTTTTTCAGATGAATTCTTAGTGCTATAACAATGCAGCTTTCAGATTAAAGAACAGTCCATATTTCTGTCTTGCTCCTGCAAAAAATAAAGAAAAGGAAACATGGTCAAAACAAAAAGGGCTAATTCTAAAAGCACATCTCACTTTTAAAAAAATTTATTAGCACATTCTCTATTTCTTTCTTGAGTGTTTCAATATTTTCCTTATATAAGTCACATCCTTGGTTAGTGACATTCCAAGGTATCCGATTTTCTTTGAGGCTATAGAAAACAAGACAGTCTCTCTGATGTCTTTTTCTGTATGCTTGTCTGTTGCATATAGAAAGGCTACTGATTTTTGTGTATTAATTTTGTATCCTACCACTTTGCTGAAGGCATTGATCACCTTCAAGAGTTTACTGATGCTGTTCTTTGAGTTGATATATATATATAAGAACATGTCATCTGCAAAGAGGGATAGTTTAATTTTTTCCTTTCTGATTTGTATCCCTTTTATGCTATTCTCCTGTCTTATTGCTTGGGCTAGAACTTCAAGCACTATGTTAAAGAGCAGTGGTGAGAGTGGATACCCCTGTCTCACTCCTGATTTAAGTGGGAACTCCTTGAGTCATTCCCCATTGAGAATAATTTGTGCTTTAGGAGATCTGTATATTGTCTTTACTATGTTGAGGTATAGACCTTCTATGCCTATTCTTTCCAAGGTTTTGAACATGAAGTGGTGTTGAATTTTGTCAAAGGCCTTCTCAGCATCTATTGAGATGACCATGTGGTTTTTGGATTGAGTCTATTAATGTGGTGAATTACATTTATCAACTTGCATATGTTAAACCATCCCTGCATCCCTGGGATGAAACTGACTTGGTCAGGGTGAATAATATTTTTTTTATTGTCCATAATGAGTTACATTATTTAGTGGGCAAACAATGAGTTGTTACCCCCAATTCCCCGATGCCCCATCCCCAATCAGCTGGATATCCTCCTCTGTGGGCCGTCTGGATCAGTCCTTGTGGCAGGGGACCATGGATTGCCTAGTACTCAGCCCGGTTCTCCTGGCCCAAGTGTGTTGTTACTGAGGGGGCCATGCCTCTGGATAGTCTCCCCCACCACGGCTCTCACAATCTTTCTGCCCCCTCTTCCACTAAGTTCCCTGAGTTGTGGTGCAGGGTGAATAATATTTTTGATGTGGGTTTGTATCCCGTTTGAGAGAATTTTGTTGAGGATTTTTGCATCTCAGTTCATCAGAGATATGGGTTCTCTTTTCTTGTTGCATCCTTGCCTGGTTTGGGAATTAGGGAGATGCTAGCTTCGCAGAAGGACTTTGGGAGCCTTCCCTCTTTTTCTATACTCCTAACAAGCTTCAGAAAGAGTGGTTTCAGTTCTATGATGAAGGTTTGGTAGAATTTGGCTGAGAAACCATCTGGTCCTGGGCTTTTCCATTTGGGGAGGTTTTTGATTACAGTTTTGATTTCTGTGGATGTGATAGGTTTATTTGGTGACTTTATTTGCTCTGGGCTGAGCTTTGGCAATTGGTAGGTATCCAAAAATTCATCCATTTCTCCCAGGTTCTCAAATTTTGTGGAGTAGAGGTTTTGGAAGTATGACCTGATTGTATTTCCAATCTCTTCGGGGTCTGTTGTGACCTCTTCCTTGTCATTTCTGATTCTGTTGATTTGGGCCTTCTCTGTTCTTCATTTTATTAGATTGGCTAGGAGTTTGTGGATTTTATTAACCTTTTCAAAAAACCAACTCTTTGATTTAACTATTTTTTAATTGTTTTCTTCATTTCCAATTCATTAATCTCTGCTCTATCTTAATTATTTCCTTTTGCCTTGAGCTCCTAGGGTTGGACTTTTCCATCTGTTCTAATGACTTTAGGTGGGAGGATAGGTGATTGATTTTCCATCTTTCTGTCTTTGTTATGAAGGCGTTTAGTGCAATGAATTTCCCCCTTAGGATGCCTTCATTGTGTGCCACAAGTTCTGATAAGATGTGTCATCATTATCATTTATTACTAGGAAGTTCTGAATTTCATGTCTGATTTCTTGTAAGACCCATTCATTGTTCAGGAGAGAATTGTTTAACCGCCAGCAGTTGAAGTTTTTGAATCTTCTCTCATTGTTGATTTCTAGCTTTAATGTGTTGTGGTCTGATAGGATGCAGGGGATTAGATCAATCTTCCTAAATTTGTTGAGGGAAGATTCATGCCCTAGTACATGGTCAATTTTGGAGAAGGTTCCATGCACTGCTGAGAAGAATGTATAATCTGTGTCCTTGGGGTGGAACATTCTGTAAATATCTGTTATTCCTAGCTGATCTATGGTGTTATTGAGCTCCGTTATTTCCCTGCTTAACTTTTGTTAGGAAGATCTGTCTAGGGATGATCAGGACTCCAGGTACTGCAAACAAACTCCAAATGTTGAGCCATTTTATGCATCTGGCTTTACATGGGTGCTGGAGAATGGAACCTGGGTCATTAGACTCTCCAGACAATTGCCTTAACTGCTGAGCTATCTCTCCAGCACCACATCTCACTTTTCAAGAAGCAAGAAAAATTTCAAAACAATACACTATTCAACTATTTGGCTCATGTATGGTAATGATAAAGTCAGCATTTTAAAAGTGCTTGGCAAATGTAGGTATGCATGTATGTTCTCATGTGTGTGGTTACATGTGCATATGGAGGCCAGAGGTTGATGTTGGGTGTCTCTTTAATTGCTTTCCACCTTATTAGCTGAGAAAGAGTCTCTCACTTAAACAGAACTCACTGCTTCAGCTAGTTTAGTCTAGCTAGACAGCTTGCTCTAGGCATTTCTTTTCTTCACCTTCAGATCACTGAGATTATAGCTGGGTTGCCACGTCTACCAGATATTTACATGTGTGCTAAGGATCCAAACTTCAGGCCTCACACTTGGGAAATGAGTGTTTTATACACAGAATCATCTCACAAAGCCCCTGCAATTCTGTTTTTGAAGCCACTGGATATTACAATGAATTCAGGAACACTCCCACACTGAAACCAATTTTTGAAAATTGAATTAAATCCAAGTGTTCAAAAGTGGTTTAATTTTAAAGTTAAACATTTAGTTTCATTGTAATTATTCATAGCAAGGATGAAACAGTTATTTGTTCCTAAAAATATCATGCAGAACTGGTATTTAATCTAAACGACAGCGTTTTAAGTTTACCATTTGTCAGTAATCTAATTGTAGGAACAAACTGGACACTAAGCATTCTTTAAACCAAAATGACCACTAACTAAATCATGTAGAATTACTGGTGTTTTATTTTAAACTAGATATGTTATAACCTATAACTTACTTAACTCCATTTTAAGATAGCATTGACATATTGAAAAGCTTACTGAAAATTAGGCCTTTCTTTTATCTCAATAAAAATAATAGTATAACTACTAGAAGCTTGCTTAAGGAATGGCTTTTGACACCTGAAAGTTGATATTTTAACATTATATTCAAAGACAAAGACAGAAATAAAGTGGACTTCAGGTAATAGATTTTAGGCACTAAGAGGCCTCCAAAAAGAAACATCAAACATGATTATCTAACCAATTATATATGTTATCAGAGTAGCAGGCAAGAGATATTAGAATCCTGTTAGCCCATAAAAGACCCATTTAAGAACATGTTTTCAACATAGTCTAGTAGAATAGTAATGTTTACAGCTCAGATGTATATGCTTCATGTTCATCATAATCTTCCATATTTATATTGAGCAATGATCTTCCAGTTGAAGGCACTATTGGTGTTTGGGGCATGCAGTGTTCACAGCTCAGCAGCCCCCTTACAAGTAGCTGGCATCTGATTTGCTAAGCTCATTTTCCTACTTTAGGACATGTTGAACACCAAGAGGAAGTGAGAATGCAGGGCAAATACAAGGAAGAAGAAGAGACCACGAGACTAAAAAGAATAATTTCAATTGGAATTTTACAATAATTTTGGTTGTATCCCATCACAAGGTGAGATTCATCAAGCCTCCTTGAGCAGAGTGAAAGGACATCGAGAGAGAGACAGACAGAGACAGAGACAGAGACAGAGACAGAGACAGAGACAGAGACAGAGACAGAGAGAGAAACTTCTCCACCAAATCATGATGATAGCAGTCTGAGAGACAGGAGAGAATTCCGTTTCTACAATCCCTAGGATCATACTTAGGGATCAGTAGCCTCGTTGCTGCCTTCCTGGACATGCATAGGGTATCACTTCTGCTTCCATTAACTTCAGAGAAATTTTGTTTGAAATCTTGGAAGTAATAAAATTATTCTCATTCATATATATTATTTATTCATTTTTAAGCAGAGATAAAGAGAGAGAGAGAGAGAGAGAGAGAGAGAGAGAGAGAGAGAACACCAGCCACCACCTTGTGGGCCTGGCTTATGTGGGTATTGGGTAAGGAAAAATAGAAATAACTACCAATTAAACCTTTCTGAGGCATCAGCAATAGATTGCGAAGCAGTGAGTAGATTAAGGGGCAGCTATACTGTGCAGCCAGAGGGTATGGTTGGATGTCTTCCCAAGCCTTTAGACCCAGAGTGCCAACAGAGGTCAGCAGGATGCGGGATGTAGGTCAGATTTTCTCTTGCTCCTCATAGGCCTGTGCTCAGACAGAGGAAAATCACCACTCGAGCTGGCAAGCTGGACCTAGAGTTGTATAACATTCTTGAAGGCCACTGAGGGGGGGGGGGGATACTAGAGTATCCTGACACGCAGCCAGCTGGCTTTCACAGAGTACAGCGAGCTCTAAGGGAACCGCAGAGCTGTGGGCACCACAGTTTGGAGAATTTCCAGGTGATCCTGGGCTGGGGCCCTGACACTGCCCTGGGTGTCTGCCAAGATTAGGGTGATTTTCTGCTCTGATGAGGAGCTCTGTGAAGATGAGGGATTCAGAGACATTTATGAGGTCCTATTCTCCAAGGGACATTGAACATTTACAATGTGCCATGTACTGTGACTGTGTCCTTTGTAGTGGCTTTGTAACTCAATATTCACAAGGCAAATGTGGAGTCTAACGCTCAGAGAAGGCAAATCACTGGCCTAGATCAGTAAATATCAGTACTGGAATTTGAGTCTGGGTTCTTTGCCTTCAAGGCACAAGTACCTGGAATATGTTCATGTGCTATAATCAAAGCTAAACAGTTCCTGTTTTACTAAAATGCTTCAATCTATCAGCATTAAAGGGAGGGGGTCCCCACCCTGATTTAAAAATAAATTTTGAGGCAGGATCTTACTCTAGCCCAGGCTGACCTGGAACTTACTCTAGCCCAGGCTGGCCTTGAACTCATAATCCTTCTACCTCAGCCTCCTCCATGTTGGAATTATACATGTAAGCCACTACATCAGACTTTTGACCTTGAACTTCTGAGCCTCCTGCTTCTACCTCCCAAGTGCTGGGATTACAGGGATGCATAATCACACCAGGTTTATGTGTTGTTGGGACATTTGAGACAAGCAATCTATCAACCTAGCTGTATCCCCAGCTCCGGGGGCCCCACACTTACCTATATATCCCATACCTTCTTCTCCCAATATATATACCACATTACCTCACCACTGGAGCCTCAGCCTCTAGGCATTCTGAAAGAGCTCAGATTTTTCTTAAGGCATGGGATGTTCCAAGGATAGCTGTCTCTAATCAAAAGAATAGCACCTATAAAAGTTTAAAATATTCTGGATATTGTTGGATTTTAACTTACTGCCTTTCCTGACCTTTCTCTCAAACCCAACACACACATGCATGCACATGAGCACACACACACACACACACACACACACACACACACACACACACACACGGCAATGAGAGCTAGAAGATTCAATTTTCTCTTATATTTGACTTTTTTCCATTGAATGAAACTGAAGTTAGGAAAATTAGCAGCAGAGCAGCCGACGGCCTCCAACTATGCTCTCCTGCCTGCAAAAAGACATAAATGATATACAATATCCTTCACCATGATAATTAGCCAATGAGAAAAATGCAATGACTAACAGTTTTTGAAGTTAGACCTGACACAAAAAAGACAGATAAAGGAAGGACAATTCTCAACAAGAAAAAAAGAAAAGCAGTAAGTGAAAATGGTGAACAAGCGAATCCTCTTGAATAAGAACAGTGGCCACAGAGCACAGAAGCTCAGGACTTCAGTTGCTATTGATTTAGTCAGGTAATGCTTGCATTTGCCCAATAGGGATTAAAAATAGTTCCTACTTTAAATAATCCAATGCATGAGGTTAAGTTTTGGTACAAAGTAAATGATTAGTTATAAATTAGATATTACTTTCCATTTTTATTAATCTTAGACAGAGTAGGTAAGAATATATAGATGCAGAAGTGCATGATGGCTGTTGTGGTCAGCTTTCTAGTTACTGTGCAGAAAGAACCCAAACAACAGTGGCTTGTGGAGGAAAGGGTTTATTTGGCTTACGGACTCGAGGGGAGACTCCATCCTGGCAGGGAAAACGATGGCATGAGCAGAGGGCTGGACATCACCTCTGCCACAGCACTGCAAACAGCGGCAGGAAGGTGTGCCAAACACTGGCAAGGGGAAACTGGCTTATAACCCCCCAAAGCCCACCCCCAACAACACAGCTCCATCAGCTGAGGATCGATTACCTAGAACACATTCACTTGTTTGTGGGGGACACCTGGATCAAACCATGACAATGGCACACACCTTTAATCTCAGAACTTGGGAGGTAGAAGCAGGAAGATCAAGAGTTCAATGCCTGCCTCAGTATCATAGTGAGATTGTGATTAGCCTGGACTAAATGGGACCCGGCCTCACAAAGCAACAATCAATCAATCAATCAATCAATAAATAAATAAATAAATGGTACATGCAATAAAATTGTGGAGAAAGGCATAATACAGTAAACCACAGTATTAGAATTCAATGTAATAAAAGGAAAGGGAGAAAAGAAAAGACAAAAAACAGACATTAAGACTATCGTAAAGTCTTGGGTCTCCTCTATATTCACCACCATCTGTAAAAAGAAGGTTCTTTAACCAAAAGTGAGAGTAGCATTAATCAGAGGGAATAAATATGTACATTTAGAAGGCTTTTCAATGGGCATAACAGCTCCATTTAGCCAAAGAACAACAGTAGCTTTTCTCCTGGGTCTATGACCCAAGCCATTGGCTTTTGACTCAGTTCTCAGTACTAGGCATGAATTCCATCCCACACCACTATAAAAGCTAGCCAGCAGGGAGGGAGCTTCTATCCCAGTTGTAGCTTGATTTCTCAATGTCCTGTGACCACATTCCATGGTGTCTTAAGCAATAGGGTCTTACCATCTAGTTCTGGTAAGTAACTAATGCTGTGGAGATGGTCTTCATTGTTTTGGGGGCCTCATGGACCTCCTTGACCAATAGCTTACTGAGAGGGCTGTGATTCATCTCTGGCACTGGAATTTACCTGCAACAACCTATGGCTTCAAGGCAGAAGGAAAAAAAGAGAGAATCCTCGTGCTTAGCACTGGCTGAGCCATCTCTATCACTCGTCCAGGGTCCAGGGAACACTGCAGAGGAAGTGGCAGGGGGAGTTTGAGTGCTGCTCTCACTGCTGGTCAGGAGACCTTCTCTATGGGGATGGTGGAAGTCACTGAGGAGATTCAAAACTCATCAAACCAGAATAAGTGGCCGTCAAGAGCTCAAAACTAAGGGAGATTTCTACCACACCCTCCTAGGCTCTGGGAAAATGGAGAAAGAGGGTGTATAAAGCACAGGGTTAGAAGGCTTACTGGGAGGCACTGTCCTCCACCATGAATTGACTGGTACATTCATGACCGTTCAGTGGTGACTGATATCAAAACAAGCCCATAAACATCTTGACATAAGAATGTAGGAGTCCTACCAACGGATTGCAGACAGAAAACTGAGATCCTGTCATGAGATGAGCCACCACAGTCATACGGGGGAGGATCCATACGGAACCCCACAGAGAATGATTGGATGTACAAGGGACCCACAGCCATAGCCATTCAATCAACAAAAGATAAGCCAGTGTGACAGAAACCAACGAATCTCAACACAAAAACCCCTAAGCTCACAACACCATAGCAGCCTCAAGAGGGGGCAGAAAGATTGTGAGAGCCATGGTGGGGGAGAATAGCAGAGACTTGGCAACCCTCAGTAACAGCACA
>PVHP010010419.1:0-47768 GCA_004024765.1 Zapus hudsonius
AAAACAATTTCACTGTGGCATTTTCAGATATGTAACTAATGTACTTTGTTCCTTTTCTATACTACAATAGAATTTCACAAACTGGGTGTTTTTATTTTAAAAAAATGAGTAATTTGTCTCATGGTTCTAAAGGCTTAGACAGGGCACTAGCATTTGGCAAGGGTCATCCCATGATGGAAGACAGAAGTACAAGTGACAGTATAGAACACAGAGAATGTCTGGTCCAGTTCTTATTTTATTTATGTGTAAGCAGGAAGAGAGAGTGATAGAATATATGGGCCTGCCAGGGCTTCTTGCCACAGTAGCCAGTTTATAGTTTGTGCATCTGGCTTTGTGTGGATATTGAGGAATCAAGCCAGGCTGGTAATCTATGCAAATAAGCAACATTAACCACTGAGCGAACTTCCCAACCCCAAACTCACCTTTTAAAAAAATTTTTAATTATTTATTTGTAAGCAGAAAGATAGGGAGAGAGAGAGAGAGAGAGAGAGAGAGAGAGAGAGAGAGAGAGAGAGAGAGAGATGAAAATGAATATGGGCATACCAGGGCTTCCTAACACCACAAATTACAGTTGTATGACCTACATTGTGCATCTGGCTCTCTGTGGGTACTGAGGAATCAAACCCAAGCCATAAGGCCTTGCAAACAAGTGCTTTAACCAATGAGCAATCTCTCCAGTCCATTCATGTGTTTTTACCATGGACTCACTGCTGTTCTAACTACCCCCTGCCATAATATTAATATGAATCCATGCACAAGGGCAGAGCTATGCAGGCTAATCTGACTTAAAGTTCCCCTTGTTACTGTGACAAAGGCAATTAAGTTTAAACGTGAGTTTTGAAGAAGACAAACCTTAACAACAGATTTGTTTTCCAACACTATGTTGTGCCAGCATATAACTTTGAGATGTGCATGCAAGTTCTTAATATTCAAATTGTATACATACAAGAGTACTGTCCATAATAAGCCCCGATTTCATTGTTTTATAATGCATAATGTACTCACATCATCATAGGTTGATCTCCTGTCTCTCTGATGTAAATCAGAGGCAGAATGGAGTGTGCTGTAGAGTCATCAAGAGACGGAAGCTCTGCTATATTATAGTGAAGTCCAGTGTCTTTGGAGTCTTCTTTCTTGGCTGAAAGCAAACATAGTCCTTGACCTTGAGTGAATGATGGAGATATAAATTGTTAGATCGACTGTTCTTGATTTATAGACAGGGGTCCTCTGATCTGAACAGTAAAAAAAATGGTTCTTACTATTTTTGATTATTTCTTCATCATTTATATTTTATATTCTGCCTTTGCCTGGAGGCTATTTTCTATGGTACATTTTTTATAAACTCCAAAAAATGGATGAGAATATATGAAACATAATTTGATTTCTTACTGTGATATTTTTGCTCCTTTAATGAAAGTAACAATAATTACCATAACAGTCACAAACAGAGTAAAGCCTATGAATATTATTAATCCTTTTCTAGAACTTTGAAACCTAGTCGGAAATTTTTGCTGCTTTGTAACTGTTATGTGTCTGGTGCTAAATTCTTCCTTAGGACTGGAGAAGGGGAGTCAGTACAGTTTCCAGGTAGCAGCAATGACTGTCAATGGCACCGGGCCTCCTTCCAACTGGTATACAGCAGAGACCCCAGAAAACGACCTAGACGGTAAGACTTTGGATTTCTAAGTTCTTATGTACCCCAGCCTTGGTGCTCCTATAGGAGTTAGTGAATTCCAACTTATTTTACCCATATCTTCAGATATAACATGAAAGACAACTAATGAATACTTCAATAAAATACTTTGATAAAATACTTCAATAAAAATATTAGATATGTAGTCCTGTAGGCTTGGTTGTGCATTAGTTTTGATTCTCACAATAGGTTGCTTTGTAGAATTACCTGAAATAGGATATTTTGCTTTTTATATTACATGATCAGTTGACCTTAATTATTTTGTGACAATAATTGCTGCAAGTTCTAACACCAACCATGAAATGTATTATCTATGGATTTTCCTGGCGGTCTGATGCTTCTTCAATATACTATTAAGTATTTTTGACTTGCTTCTAAGGTTTCATGTATATTAATTATTAGGTCTAGAGGTAAAGGAAATCCTACTTTGTTTGCTTAATTAATAGTTATCGAGATAGGCACAGATGAGATATTAAGGTTCATATAAAATGTACCATTAAACATGAGCAAAATTTTTAAAATCATCTGACGAGAAATTGCTCTTGAAAAAATATCGTAGCTAAATATAAGTAATTTTTTAAAAAATTCAAGGAAAATGAGTAAATGAAACTAGAAAATGTCTAAGCCATAAAATTGGTATGTCATATGGAATTTGTGATGACAGTAGCAGAAAGTTATGAAAACGAGTTTCTTAAGATCAGTGTTTGATCAAAACTAGCTAGTTGATCAAAACTGGGGCCATAAAACAAATAAAAATAAAAATTCAGGTATGTGTGGAGCATCTAATGACATAGTATACTGCCCAACTAACATTGCAAGTCTTATTATGTGATATGATGCATGATATGATATTGTAGACATAACATTATTAAGGGAAATGGACATCGGAACATAAAGATTCTGCACTCTTCCATTTCCTCTTCTTTCTCGTTCTTCCATCCATACTCTCACTCCTAATCTGCTTCTTCCATTCTCACTTCTCAAACTTTCCTCCCTTCTTCCTTCAATCTTACTTTTTCATTCTTTTCCTTGACCATATTACCCATCTTCTTTTTCTAAATAACTTACTCCTATTCATAATGTTACTACAGTCACATATTTTACTAGAATAACTGTGGGGTCATTGAAGCAACAACAAACAATATTTCTACACATTCCCATGTGATCACATATCAGATCACATATCAATTTGAACAAATGGCTATTATAAACTTGATGAGATAAGAATTATCAAAATCTGTGCTTTTCTCTGAGGATAAAAAAATAGGAGGAAATACATTATTCTTTTCTCATGGAGCTTATTTAGGCTGTAACAAACATGATTAATGTGAAATCATAAGAAAAGACCATTATCATAGCAGAAACATGGTAGCACATCCATCGTACCTTACAGTCTAACGTTGGGAACTGGATGAATTAACGTAGGAAATAGAGGAGAGAGATGGAGAGAGAGAGAGAGAGAGAGGAAGAAAGAAAGAAAGAAAGAAAGAAAGAAAGAAAGAAAGAAAGAAAGAAAGAAAGAAAGAAAGAAAGAAAGAAAGAAAGAAAGAAAGAAAGAGTTTGCATTCTTGCATTAAAAGTAGTAGTTCAAGCCAGTTGTGATGGTGCAGCAACAACAAAACTGATACATGAAGACAAGCCAGAATTATCTGCCATTTGTGATGTTCATTGGTGATTGAGAATAATATATGGTGACAAAGATCAATGTAGGTTTGTCTTCAGAACATACAGTGGCTTTACTAGGGTACTGAAAATAAAAACAGTCAGCGTTGAAACATGGTTATATTTGTAGACTCAAAGTTTCAAAATCAAGCAAGACCAAATGTACACCAGATTTATGACACTGTATTAAGATTGTCTTCATTTAAAAAAAACTTTTTTAGACAGAGAAAAACAGACAGACGAACTCTCAGCATGCCTGGGCTACCTGCCTCTGCAAACTAACTCCAGATGCATGTAGCACTTTGTGCATCTGGCTTTGTGTGGGTACTGGGGAAGTGAACGTGGCTGTCGGGTTTTGCAGACAAATGCCTTTAACCACAGAGTCACTCTCCAAGCTCTAAGATTTTCTTTAAAGCAATGACTTGTAAGCAAGTCATGAAATTTTAAAGAGTAATACAATCACAATTATACTTTGGATAGGTTACTGTAAAATGGTAAACTGTAATATATATATATATATATATATATATATATATATATATATATATATGTAAATATAGGCAAGCCATGACAATACTAGGTATTATGTTGGGTAGAGTTTCTAGAAAAATAACTTGAAGCTTAAAAATTGAGTTGTCTTTGGTTATAAAATTGACACAAAGTTTTATTTCATAAAGATCATATCTTTCACTAATATGTAAGGAATATTTTTACATTTAGTTATTCATGAAATATTTTTGGTTGAAAGTGTATATGCCAGACAATAGTTTGGGAGAGGAAGCATGAAATCCCAATTTCTCAAGTAGTATCATTTTATTCAGCTAACAGTAGATAGATCATAATAAATACTTGAAAGAAAAATGAAGGGTAGTAGAAGGAAGATAAATGACTAGAGAATACTTCACACGGGAAGAAAAAAATCTCTCAACAGGTAAAGTATATCCCTAGTTTTAAGGAAGTGGGGTGCAGCCATGTGAGAAAGGAGACAGGAGCCTTCCTGGCAGAAGGACCATCCGGAGGAGGTTTCAGGAGATGGGAAGTCACTGGCAAGGAGATTAACAAATTTGACCTATGATCACTGCTGTATAATCTGTCTTATGAAGAGAATGCCAAGCTATAAATATGCATTTTTCCATTTTACATAAGTAAGCTTTGAGGTGTTTATGTGTTGTTCTTTATCCTTCCATCTGTCCTTATTGAACAGTATTATTGGCTTAACTTTAAGGAAAGGTAATTTAACCTTAAAACTTCCACTAATGTGATCATCACATTTAGCAATCATGCCACTAGAACTCAAGACCTGTTCCTATAAATTCTTGCCAAGTTCAGTGCTAGGGGTGAAGTCTGCAATGATCCCACAACAATGGTTGAGGGTAGAAATTTATGAAAGAGAGCCACCATGATTCAAGGCAAACAATCCTAAGAAATGAGATCATATCATTTACCAAACCATAGAGGCTATATCTCTTGCTGGAAAGAGTGAAAATAAATGGAGCAGAGGTGCTGGAGGTCTCATAAAATAGCCAGAAGGAACGGGACTCTGCACATGACTTATGTGCTCTTTGTTGTGTCTTTAAATGAGTCACAACATTTGTGGAACCAACAGAGATAATCAGAGCTTGTGAGATGAAACGAAGGAGACTTCCTTGTAATGTCATGCTGTTCACATTGCATGCCTTCTGCATGTCATTGAATCTGAATACCTGTTTTAATCAAGCTGTGTGTAGTGTGCTCTTGAGTACAGTCCCATTAAGCAGGAGCATGCTACTTGAAGACCAGTTTAGGCCAGTTCTTCTCCCCTTCAACTCCTGTGCCTCTTCCCTTTGTCTTCTCTGGCTTACTCTGCTTGTGAAAATGAATAGTAACCAGAAGCTGTACCAAGGTCCTCATGGATCGCCCCTTAATTAGGATGTTTTGTTAAAGTAATTATAAAGCCAAACTGCACTGTTTGTTCAGGCTTCCCTTGGAATGTGCATTGCTATTACTGACAGCTGAGATGTTTTAAAATATTTATACTGTGCCTCAAATTTTCAGCTTAAAAACTCCAAGATCATTAGAATTCCCCAGCAGTTTTATGTAAATTCCTTGCATAAAGAAATGAGAGAATTTCTGATGAGGTATAAGAGGCATCCTCTAGGACATTGAACCTGGGGATCTGTTGTGCTGCCTAAAAAAAAAAAATTTAAAAAAAAACCTGATCAGGTGGAAATGGCCATTACCATCCATAACCATGTGATTTAACATAAAACCTCTACTCTAAAGTGGAGTAGTTCAGCTGGCAAAAATCAGTGATGCAGATATTGCCACCAAAATAACATTGATGCAGATAAAAAAAGGAGGACCTAGGAACTGACTTTTGTTTCCTGCTGCCAGGGAATAAGTAATTAGCCCTATTATACTGAAGATAGGTTCATTGCAAACTTTCATCAGAGGTTTCATCAGAGGTATGAGGCACTAAAGCACCCCTGTAGTATGAAGCTAACACTGAATGATACTAAGAATATGACTCTACAAAGAACAAGCACTAAGTTAAATTCAGATCTAAGTTGATAAGACCAGCAGGAAAGAAGAAACATTAGATACTGAACCTGCCATCTCGACTTAAAATGGTTTAAAAAATGGAATCACTCTTGGCAAAGTCACAAATCAGAAATCTATACATACTTAAAAAGTTGAATGTATTTTCAGAAATAATGAAGAGTAAAATATATATGAATTATGATAGGCTAGAGGAAACCCCTCCCTCCAAAGGCCATGTACTGTTCCAAGCATATGCCCCTGCATTATGTTAACCTTATGTCCAGAGACTGTTGATGAGACCAAGGTGACATCGTAATATGGGCACATTATCCTAGATAACCTGGGTGTTACAGTTACCTTCTTCTCCCTGGGTCAAAACACCTTAGCAGAAGCAGCTAATGGGAGGAAAGGATTCATTTCAGCTGAAGTGAGACAACAGGGTAAGGAAGTATTCCAAGTTAACCAGCTCTGGTAAAGGGGAGCTGGACTATAACACTCCAAGGTCTGTCCCAAGTGACACACCATATCCAGAAAACTCCACCTCTCAAATTTCCACCAGCTGGGGAATGAGTGTGAGGCATAATCACAAACACATCAGCTTAGGGGGGATATTTCATATTGTAACTATCATACTTAGGCTCTATAGAGGTTCTATTCATAAGGGAGGCAAGAATATACAAGTGAGAAAGAGATATGGCAAATAAGACAGTTTGGAGCTAAGGCCATGGATGCCATGAGAAAGAGAATGTGCACAGACTAGAAATTTGAAAAACATATTGTTCCCTAAATCTCAGAGAATGAAAGCAGCCCTGCTGATAAGCTCAGTTTTGATCAATAAAACCACTATTGAACTTTCTCACAAATGTAAATTCATAAATTTAGGTTGTCTTCTAGCATCAGCTGATGATAATTTAAGCCAGTGAGTATATAGCACTGCATAGAAAACTAGTACAGTTGCCAGAAAATAAACTGATACTTTTTGAGTCATTCACAAAAATAAATTGGCATGTACAAATGGAAGTTTACATGACATAAGGAAAACCTGTTTTATTTATTTTAGCATTTGTTGAAACCAAAATAAATTTAAAAACTATGAGCACTCAGCATTAGAAGAAATGTAAGTAAAAAAAAATCGGGGGGGGGATTAATGTATTTATTACTTTGTCCTTGCTGTGGAAGAAAAAAAACACCTGTCAAGAATCAAGTTGTAGGATTTATTGAAACGGGTTCACTACTTGAGAGCATATGATGATTATTTGGACTCATCATGGTAAGGAAAGCATGTCAGTGATCGCTGAACAGATTGTGTCCTTGTTCAGGAGGACTGGAGAAATAAATACGATCTTCTCCCCCCTTTTTCCTTTTGTTCAGTCTTGGTCCATAGACCCTGGGATGGAACTGCCTATGTTCACGTCTTGTCTTGCTGCTTCAGTTAGTCCTCCTTGGGAATTCCCTCACATATAAAACCAAAGTTGTCCCTCATCCATGACAGAGGCACGTCTAAGTCCAACCAAACTGACCTAATTAACCATGACAAAATATTAACTATAGAAATGAGAAGATGGTTGATCTGTAATTCCACATCAGTGAACTTTTAGAGAACGTTATAGAGGAGACAGAAATAAGCAGTACATTTTAAGTAAATAAGCTAAAACACATTTGTGTGTGTGTGCAAATAGTGCCTAATAGTTCAAAGAATAGTTTTAATTATGACATCTCCATCTATGAATATGATGTATTTTAACCATATTCCTGTAATTATTTCTTCTCTTCCTTCTTTTTACCTTCCCATATGCACAGCTAGCCTCTATTTTACTCTCAAACACCATTCCCTTCCTTCATTCCCCATATAAGAGAAAACATGCTATTCGTCTCTCTTTGATATTGGCTTATTTCACTTAGCATGATGATATCAGGTATATCTAATTTCTTAAAAGCCATTTAAATTTGTCCCACTCTATGGCTGAAGGAGACACACTAATGTACACATACTTACTACATTTTAACTGTCCATTTACATTTTATAGGAATCTAGACTGATTACACAACTTGAGTAGCATGAATTAGGTCCTAATGAACATGGGTGTAGAGTTATCTCTATTATATGCTGATTCTTTTGTATGGATTTCCAGAAGTGGTAAATCTAGGTCATAGGATAGTTCTATTTTTAAATACTTTTGAACTTCTGTTGCTTCCATAGCTTCTGGCCTAACTTACATAAACAATGGCAGTGTATAAGATTATCTTTTAAATCTTTTAAAATAAACTTATAAGCATTTCAGATTGTCTCATTTTCTTTATGATAGTTATTCTCACTTGGTTTAGATGATATTTTATTGTAATTGTGATTCACATTTCCCCAATGGCAAGAAAGTTAAATATTTCTTCATTTATTTTTGAACATTTATATTTACTTCTTTGAAAAGTCTATACAGTTCACTTGTTTATTTATGGATTATATTATTTGTACTTTGGGTTCTTAAATTTTTGTCCCTTATATAATCAGTATATTGATTCAATATGACGTCACTAATCAATTATCATTATTTCTAGATATAATAATGTGACCTTGAGAAGGGGCTTTTATATGCCTATAACTTAAGTATTTACAGATTTTTAAAAAAATCATTTTATATATAACAGGTTGAACTCTTATCCACTCACCCTCCCCCCTTAACCTGGAGCCCTCCTCAGTGGGATTATGATATTGACTGTGGGGTATGAAGGCCTTGGTTAACCACTTCACTCCTAAAATGGGGCAGAGAATTGAACAGAGAGTTCTCAAAGGAAGAAATACAAATGGCCTTTAGACACCTAAAGAAATGTTTAATGTCTCTACTCATCAGGAAATGCAATTACATTCGACCTCCCTCCAGTCAGAATGGCAACCATCAAGCAATGGTGGCAGGGTTCTGGGGAAAGAGGAACCCTCATCCACTACAAATGGGAGTGCAAAGTTGTGCAGCCAGTATGGAATTCAGTATGGAGACTCCTCAAAATGCTGAAAATAGAGCTACCATTAGACCAAGCTCTTCAGGATAGATGATAAATATCCTAAAAACTCCACTGTGTACTACAGAGACACATTCTCTTAAATTTTCCCTTTAACATTTTCAGAGTTTGAGGTTTCAGTTTCTGATCTATTTTTCATTAATAATTATACAGAGTGAGAGATGGGGATCTAGTTTCAGTGTTCTGCATGTGGAGATCAAGTTGTTCTAGAATCATTTCTTAATGAAATTTTCTTTCATCCAATGTATATTTGAACTAATTTTGTCATGAATCAGATGGTTGTAGATTTTTTTAATGAGTCTTCTTATGCCATGCTATTTTTGTTACTATGTCTCTGTAGTAAAAATTGAAATCAGGTATTATGATTCCTCTAGGATTGATATTTCTAATTAAAATTGTCTTTGCATTTCAGGGCCTTTTGTGCTTCCATATGAACTATAGGACTTTTTTTTCTTGTCCTGTGGAGAATGATATTGGACTTTGAATAACTATTGTTTTAGATATTTAGATCTCTTCAAGCAATAAGGCCATTGTAACAATGTTGGTTCTGCTGATTCAGAAACATAGGATTATCCACATTCTGCTTCTTCCATTTCTTTGCTCAATATTTTATAGTGATTACTATAAATTTCTTGAACTTTGCTTTATATATTACTATTTGGGGTTACTATGAATGAGATGAATTCCCTAACTTATTTTAAGATATTTATTATATAATACTAGTGGGAACTCTGATATATGAACATATTGCAAACTGGTCCCTCTATGTACCCCATCCCCATTCCTCTGAGGGCCTCTTCAGTCAGATATTTGTCTCCTTGTGATATGGTTGCTCCAACAGTTCCCTGTGGAAAGGACAAGTTAATAAGATTGTTACTGGTAGTGATGAGATTAGGATTTTGTGTATACTTTATATTCTGTTGCTTTGCTGAAAGTGTGTGTCAGATTTTAGAATCCATGGATGGGATATTTAGGGTACTTCAAGTATAAGGTCATATGATCTGTAAACTGGGATAATTCTATTCTTCCTTTCTTATTTGTACATCTTTCGTTTCTTTTATTCTTCCCTGGATCCACTGTAGTTCAAAAGAATGCTGAGATTTACCACTTTTCTCTTTTCTTTTTTTTTTATTTTTTTTAAATATTTTATTTATTCATTTTCAAGCAGAGATAGATAGAGAGAGAGAGAGAGAGAGAGAGAGAGAGAGAGAGAGAGAGAGAATGCACCAGGACCACCACCTTGTGGGTCTGGCTTATGTGGGTCCTGGGGAATTGAACCCAGAGCCTTAGGCACTGGAGGCAAGTGCCTTAACCTCTGAGCCAACTCTCCAGCCCCCACTTTTCTCTCATTCTAATTCTTAAAAGAAAAGCATGCATTCAGTTTTCCTTCACTTAGTGTAATGCTGAATATTGAATTGCTGTTATATAGCCTTTGCTGTGTTGAGGTGTATTTCTTCTTCCTCTAGTAAAACTTTTTATTAGAATTAGATACTGAATCTTGTTGAAAGCTTTCACTGCACCTGCTGAAATGATTGTATATTTGATTCTATATAGTGTAATATTAAGTATATTGCTTTGCATGTAGTGAACAATCCTTAAGTAATAATTCAGATATTATTTATTTCTACTACAATCTCACTGAAGTTATAGATTCATTCAGTTTCAATTTTGGTATGGCATATGCATATCAATGTTTGTTCATTTTTGGGATATTTCAATAGATAGATGATAAATTTGTGAAATATTTCCTAATAATCTTTTAGATATCAATGATATTCTTTTCCAACACTAACTTTATCAATTCATGTCTTTTCTACCTTTATTTTATGTAGTTTAGCTAAAGTTTGCCTATATTATTTATATCTTCCAAAAATCAACTCTGTTCCATTGATAGTCATTACGGTTCTTTAGTGTAAGATAAAGACCATGTCAGAACTGCATACTTGGTCAAATATGCTTTCTAAAAAGTATCTATAGATACATATATTACTCATTTTCTAAATAATTGTTGAAAATAAATAAAACATTGTATTGGCCAGGCATAGTGGTCCACACCTTTAATCCCAGCACAGAGGCAGAGGTAGGAAGATTGTCATGAGTTTGAGGCTATCCTTAGACTACATAGTGAATTCCAGGCCAGCCTGGGCTAGAGAAAGACCATACCTTGAAAAACCAAAAAAAAAAATTATATGAAAGTACATACAATAGAGTATCAAGAAAGGAAATTGAAATTTGCATTTATATGAGAGAAATTGTAAAACTGAATGAAATACAAATTGCCTGTTTTGAAAGAGATTTCCAAGTCTTCTTGGTGAACATTACTTAGCTCTTGACATTTTTATTGTTTTGTATATTTGAGACAATTCTCACAAGGTAGTCAGTGATGGACCTGAATTCAAAGCAATTCTTCTGCCTTAGTTTGGGGAATAGAAGCATGTACCATGATGTCCTCCTTAGTTGTTCATTTTTTAAGATAAACAGAAAGAATTAATTATACAAGTGAAAAGTGCACAAAGGAAATCCAGCCTAATAATTGGCACACTTCTAGCTAAATAATAATGCTGTTTACATATATGTACATGTACATACATGCATACTCATAAATGAAATGGAGGAATGATTCCATATCAATAATTTTTCTGTCTATTGAGTATTCAACTCAATAAATGTCAAATATCAAAAATATAGCACTTAAACAAACAAAACAGTTCGACAAGACACTTTTCAGAAAGTGAAAGTTGAAACTGGCAAAACTCAACTTGCAGAGATTCCTTTCAAATGTTAAGAATAAATAAATCTCAGCAGAAAAAAGTTAAAATTTATAAAATTTTATAAAATAGAAGAATGAATTTAGAATTTATTAAGCATAGCCAAAAACAAACAAATATAAAGCTATGTTTATAAATTGATAGATAATGCAGAACAGGATAATACATGAATTGAAAAAAGAACTTAAATCATACTCACAGCATGATAAAATTTGATGTACAATTATTCATAGCTCCAAAAGATCATAGAGAATGATGTGCAGGTATTTTTAAGGGTACGGAGAGTGAGACATTAGTGAAACTTCTGAACTGTCAGGTTCAGGAATTATGTTTTACCTATGATGCATTGTATAGTATGAAAAATAAAGAACTCAAATTCCCTTGGTAAAAAATTGCTTGTTCTAGAGCTAAAATTAGAATGATGAATTCTTCTGAACAGTGTTGAGACACTGGGAAACAATGAAATATCTTCAGAGTTCTGTTTCAATTGCTTTCACCCAAGAATGGTACATTTTCCAAAAATATCAAGGAAAAGGGACCCAGAAAAATGTTGCTTATTTACACCAACATCCTTTAATATCAACCTATCTATCTATCTATCTATCTATCTATCTATCTATCTATCTATCATCTATTCAAAATAAATTAAAGCCCAGGACCTGGTAAAGTAATGAAGTTTATTATGAATGATGATTATATAAGCTAAAGATACCATTTTGGAGGGCTAAAACAAAGGGCGGGAATGCAATGTAAAAGGAATAGAGAGCATAGAGATTAAATAGTTTGGGGATTCTTTATGATGCTCTTGTTGAAAGTAATATATAACTAACTTTGAACTTCAACCTGTTTGTGAAGTAAAAACTGAAACTTTTCCACCATAAGGATGTTGATTGCATAATAGATTGTGAAAGATAAGAGAAAGAAAGTAATCAGAAAAGGAACAATGTTAGTCGACTTAAATGGAACAGTAAAAAAAAAAGATAATAATTTGTTATATACAAATAAAAGGAAGTGTAAGCAACAATATCTAAATTATTTCTGATATATTAATTTCAACATAAATATAACTGGATTAAGCTCACTAGTTAATCCTACATTACATGTTTAAATGGCACATCTAAAATATAAATGTATGAAACAATTTCCCATACCGAGGAGAGGGATAAATGCCAATCACCAAAACAAATCAGCTCTAAGTTTTCCTTTGGTGATCTTTTTTTAAATGTTTTAAAAATATTTTATTTATTTACAAGGAGAGAGAGAGAGAGAGAGAGAGAGAGAGAGAGAGAGAGAGAGAGAGAATGTGCATGCCAGGGCCTCTAGCCACTGCAAAGGAATTCCAGATGTATGTGTACTTTGTGCATCTATCTTGCTTACATGGGTACTGGAGAATTGAACCTGGGTCCTTAGGCTCTGCAAGCAAGCACCTTAACCGCTGAGCTATGCATGTCCTCCAGCCTCATCTTTAAGATTTTAAAGGGATTTGTTTTTGTGTGTATGTATGTGTGGGTACATGTGTGTGTATGGTTGTACAAGCAAGTATGTGGAGGCCAGGGACACTCTCTGGTATGGTTCTGATCTTCAGGAAAGCCATTTACCTTCCTTTTGAGAGATTTTTCATTTGCTAAGGGCTTGTCAATTAGGCTAGACTAACTGTTCAGCAAATTGCAGGAATCTGTCTGTCTGTAGCTTGCCAGCAAATGATTTTAGGCGCATGCCACCACACCACCATGTTTCTATCCTTATGTCTATTGCACACTTTTTTGATTATCATAACCTTGTGATAAGTTTTGAAATAAGCAATTATGATTCCTTTTACCTCATTCATTTGTTGGAAAATTTTGTGTCTTTGAAATTTTCGTAGATATATATTACATTTTGATCACACGCACAGAAGAGAATATGCTCCCTGCTTGGCAAGCTTTAGGTTTCCTTAACTCATTAGGAGAGGGAGTGATCTTTCAACTCCTCCCCTATCTCCAATGGCATGTTGACTGGCCCCATCACATGCAGATCTTATGCAGGTAATATCATCTGGTATGAGTTCATGAGTGTAGTGACCTTGTCATGTCAAGATGCCTTCATTCCACAGTGCTCCGCCCCTTACATTTGATCTTTCATTATGTTCCCTGAGCCCTGGAAGGAATGAGGTTTATGTCTCATTTAAGGTCTACATCCATTAATCACTTATTTTCAGCACTTGACCAAATATGACTCTCTGTGTTGACTGCCTCTCACTGCCCCCCCCCCCAAAAAAAAGCATTTCTGTTTATGGTTGAGTGCAGAAGAGCTGAACTGTGGAAATAAAGATAAATAGATTGAGGACATAGTTTGACAACACATCCATTGAGCAATACAGCAATAGCTTTGTTCCCCCCCCAAAAAAAAACTGGCCTTAATTATTCATAGCCATAAATTGCCTACCTGGTTTTCAGTACTGAGCATACATTCACTCATGGGCCTCAAATCCAATCAGAGAGTTACCTCTATAATCTTCACACCACCATTGACTGCACTGGGGCACACATTTTGGTTGGTGGGTCAATATTGTAGTATACAGAAGTCTTCACTGAATGGTGATTTGATAATTTTCTCTGCATCAGCCTGCATAGCACCTTCTGGCATTATAAAAGCTGTCTAATAGCAGGGAAGCTCCCAACTCAGCTTCATATTGATTTTTTGATGTCCTGAACCCATCTGGTGAGGTGTTTCCAGAAACTGGGTTTTAGCTTTCAGTCCTAGAACACTCAGAATTTTTACATGTAATCTGAGAATTGAACCCAGGCCCTGAGTTATCACTCCAGCCTGGTTCGATAATTTTCTTAAATTATTAAATTTTATTAAATTTTATTAATTTTCTTATATCTCTAAGAATAGACGGATCTATATACTTATAAAAGCTATTACTTAAGAAAATATGTGATTACATAAATGCATATCAATGATAAATGTAAAGCTTTCAACACACTTAAGTATACTACTTAAAAGTTCTAGAAAGTTATTTGTGAAAAAAGTTACTTGTGAAAAATGTTAGGTCCTGCCATAACCTCTGATTACCCCTTTATCACTTCAGATAAAGTGAAGTAAGTGTGAAGGCAGTCACAAATACAGAAAACTAGCCAAATCCACAACACCCAAAGTTGATCACATTATCATTCTTAACACCTTGAGTTAAGATTCTCTAAATTGCAATTATTTGCACATAGAACTTGTGAGTACCTGTATTATACACTCATTATAATGAATAAATACCAAAACATATATCATTGTAATGTATTTATTATATTTCACTGACAACTTTCTTCAATAATTTTCTATTTTTTTGGAGATTATGAGTTTAACTCAGATCTTGTTCGTTAAAATTTCTTAAATTATCTAAAAACATTTCACAAATCAATTTTACAAACCAGAAACAATCCAGGACAACATGTTGCATATAGTCCTATAGTTCTCTTAATCTATCAAAATACCTTTCTTTATTCTAATTTATTGAGAAGACTGTGATTCTTGTTATAAAAAAGTCCTAATATCTGTTTTTGTCTATTTTCATTAGGTTGTCATTTAAATTATTAATATATTTAATTGCACTTGTGTAAACTGAAAATTACACAGGAAAACCAATGCTATATGAATAGATTTTTTTAAACATAACTCTCTGAATTGGATAGGAATGATAGGAAAATCTATAGGTTCATTTAACATACTTTCAGTAGGTGCATAATTACAAAATCACATTTAAAGTTCTCAAACAGTCAAAGAATAATTATGGCTTGGCTATACAAAGTTGATGTTGAGAGCTTGGGTCACACCAAACATATTTGTTAAACCAAAGTCCCAAATTTGTTTTAAATGGAAAAAAGTCACTTACAAATAACACACATTGGTCAAAGAATTTTGTTATATATACAGAGAAACATCATCTGTATGCAATATTGATTGCTGCTTTGATTTATAGATTAAAAATGCTAGATAAAAGTTTATAATATTGATTTTTATTTTTGACACATATCAAAATATTACATGGTAATATTTTGGTACAATGCTGTGTGATAGTCTGTGACATTCTACTGTAAATGCATCAAAATAAACTACTCTAAATTAGGGTAAGGAGTAGGCTTCACACCATTCAGAAAAATATTAAGTTCTTCTGGAATCTTAACTGGATGTTAGCAGACCTTGATGGGTTAAGAGGAATGTTAGGTGTCTGGACTCTTTTTTGTTTTGTTTTGTTTTCTTTTTTTGTTTTTGTTTTTTGGAGGTAGTGTCTCACTGGAATTCACTATGTAGTCTCAGGGTGGCCTTGAACTCACGGCGATCCTCCTACCTCTGCCTCCTGAGTGCTGGGATTAAAGGTGTGCACCACCATGCCCAGCTTCTCATGGACTTTTGATAGGAGCCACTATGATAGTGAGTTGGTCTTTGACAAGCATAGAGAAACAGGACTCTAGCTGGTATTCATTACATTCCAGAAATGAAGCATCCAGCCCTATACTATCATTCAAGTGGTTTTCATCATCTGAAAGATGTGGAATAAGCAAAAGCAAAAGCAAAACCAAAACTAACTTTTGGAAGCAGGTTACAGCCTGCTTCAGTTTTGGGGCAAGTAGCCATTGAAAAATCTCATAGAAACAGTCTCAAAAAGAAGGCGGAACGACTTAGATTTGAAAAAAAAAAAAGTTTTCAAAACTTCAGTCTCTTTTCTTGACCATACATAGTTTTAATTTTCTCTTCCAATGTCTGATTGCCTCTTGATTTTCATCGATGACCAAGTATTATGTAATTCAAAAAAACTAGTTAAGATGGGATTTTCAGTCTTAGTGATTAAGTTTAAATCCTGCTTCAGTCACTGTGTAATCTTGGGAAAAGGTAATTTAAGTTTCCCAAGACCTAAGTTTTCTCGTATATAAGGAGCTACAGGAACATTATCCACCTCAGTGGGTTATTGTGACTTTCGGTGATGATAGTAATATCAGTGCTCCACAGTGTGTTGCTGCTGATTTCGATGGATCAGATTAAAGACACTGACTGAAACTGTTTGACAGCAGAAATGAAACAACCCAAATATATTGATCTTAAGAAGCATTTCTTTGTCCATCAAGATAAAGTCATGTTTGCATTAAGATAACAGGTATGTATATTCACTTGTGCTAAAATGAGGACATGTAGTCAGGAGTCCTTCAAATCTCATCTTCTAATTAAATTCCATGCTGACTCAAAATGCAAAAGACTAATTTATAGAAGCAGATAGTAATTACCAATTTTCAAACATTCATATTAATAATAATGTAAACAACCTTAAAATATGTGCTGTTTTTATAAGCAACTAAGAGTAGCCATGTTGCAAAGTGGTAAAACACTAAAAATATCTTCTTTAAAATCTAAACATGCCTAAGATACTCCTATTATTTCCATTATTCAAAGTACAGTGATTTTAGTATGATTGATAAACTTAAAATGTCATCACATTTATTGCACAAGGAAGAGAATGCTATTGTTACCAATCTCATGAATACATATTTGGAAATTACTAGAATCTTACTCAAAAAAGTAGAGATAATTAGAAAATGTAATAATGTAGTATCATATATGTACAAATAAGAGTTGCTTTTCTTTATAGTAACAATAATTAAGTACATTAAAAATATTAAATGAGTTTAGCAACCTAAAATACTTATACAACTAAACTTAATAATTTATAACCAAATGCATATGAAGAAAACATTTTATTAAAAAATAAAATGAGAGCTGAAAAAATATAGATAGATATATCTGGACTGGCATATGATTACGAAATTAATGTCAGTTCTTCCCAATTTAATGATTAATTCAATAGAATTCCAATGATAATTAACATAGCAAAGAGTAAATGTAAAAGAATTCAAAGAAACTTTGATAAAAGTATAATGAACATTGAATATAAGGCCTGACTGAAAATCAATGCAGGGCTGTCTGGCAGGAGAATACATAATTCAATCAGTGTAAGAGAACAGAGACGGTAGAACCATTTCTTAATATATTTGATAAAAAAAATCAAGGTGGTATCTCTGCCACAGGATTTCTCACTAAATGTTGTTGAGGCTGATGCCAACATTTTTCTCTTGCATAAAACTAGCTGGCTGTGGTTGCTTCCAGAGCTTGCATTTGAAGTCTAAGGACTGTGTGGTGACTGCTTGCTATAGAAGGGCAGTGGGCACAGTGGGTCCCTGGTCTAGAGGGATAACTGCCCCTTAGGATGTGTGTGCCACCTGCAGTTGTAGGGTTGTGTCTCGTTCTTTCATTCTTTCGATATTTGCAAATATAACAGAGATGAAAGAATGAAACTTATGTCTGTTTATACAGTTGGAAGTTGTGAGAGGATTTTTCAAGGTTACCCTTAATATTAGTTGCATCGTCCACTTTGGGGCTTATTCCAATATACACCAGTCATCTGTGCCAAAGCCCCACATCTACCTTCATCCTCACCTCCATTTTAACTTTGCAAATTTCCATTCAATCACCACACCTGTGACTCTCTCTTCCTTTCCATTCATACCAATATATTTTATATTATAGTTTGCAAACATTTGTCACATGAATATAGCCTCTAATGACACTTGTTTTCTCCTTCTGCAATCTAGACTCTTCAGTGTTGCCAAGGTAATTGTGCATGGACAGACCTGATGATGTCATCTCACATTAAAACTCTTCTCCATCCCCACCATCCTCAGCCCCCTGCTCAATGTTCTGCAGTGCATGTCTGTGCCCACTGAGTATAACGACACAGCCTCTGCTACCCTGCACCTCAGGCATTCTGAGTTCACGTCCTGTTTGCTGGAGTAATTCCTGAATGCTTTTAGGTCGAGGAACATTCCTTTTTTCTGAATATCATTTGGATAGTACAGTTTATATGTACTTTCTTAAGATTGGAAACACTCTTCACCAAACATCAATAACAAGAATCATTTTTGTCATGAACTTATCAATGTTTCACCCAGCATCCATTATATAGTAGTTGCTACATTAATATTGAGTGGATAAGTATATATAAGGTAGTTGGAAATGTATGTGGAATGCATCCAACACAGATTGATTCTTCACTGATTTATTTCCCCCCCTTATTGTCAAAAAAATCATAGGTACATGAAGATAGATATTTGTATTTCTTTCTGTTACATTTTCACAAAAAAATGAAATGCATCCTCTTTTCCACATGTTAAAATTTTAAAAGAAAAGCTCTAGTTATCTGTAAAGCAGTTTGGCATAACATCTTTCAATGTAATGATGTCTTTGTTCCATACTTCGGTTAGAATAGACTTAGAGGAGAATAACCCTGTCAAATTCATCTAGTACATTATTAGGTAAGGACAATATCCCCATTTCCCAACTCAAAATAAAGTTTATGATTGAACAGCTAAGGATCTAGAATATTCAGTGTTAGGTGTCGGATCAAGTGCTTCATGATAAGGTCATGCAGGTTCTAGGAAAAGCATCAGATGAGAAGATGTCAGAAGTGTCCAAACACCCCTCTAGTTTTCGTATGCTCTGCTTGGCATGTAACCTACTCTGGATTGGTATTTTAACTTCCTGGTGGTTCATGTCTATCAAGAACTTGGTAAATGGAGCCCATTTGTCCAGGTGTTGGATCAAACCAAGACTGATATCACCTGGTCAATCACCTGGAATTGGGATTCTGTGGTCTCTCTAAAGAGGAAATTGTGCAAAAGTAGAACCTTGATTTTTATTTTAACATGAAATTTGAAACTTCACTGTGAGGATCTTGTCGTTAAGTATGCCTGGCTTTTATCCTTTTCCAGAAAGTTCCCATCATTTATGAACCAAAGCCAGGGTGCAAGCAGCAGAGGCTTTGGGATATGGAGCCCAGTGAAAATTTCTTTCAGACCACGCCAGTGTAATTGTGGGCTCTGAGATGGACTCCATCTTAACAATATACTTCTCTGATTACTGGGAATAATTTTGTTAATGTCAGAAATTGGAGCATACAATTGAAGAGATATTGCTCATCTCCAATTCTAGTCATAGGATCACTGAATTTGAGAGGAATATTTATCCTCAGAATCAGAATTCACTGTGGTACCAAAAGAACAAAAATTCCTAAACCCCCATCCACTCTCCTTGAATATCGGCATTCTGTTTCAGTTTTAGAAGCATTGATGCAGAAAATTAACAGTAAACAAAAATTAGCTCATGTAAAATAAAATGATGAAACAGTATATTGAGAGTAAACAAAGTATAGAATGAAGCTGAGAATTAGAACTACTGACCTAACCCTGAAGTCTATATAATAGCTATATGTACAAACTATATGCAAAATGTTAAATGAGATAGCATTTATAAAAATTCCATTGCCATGGTGCACGTGTGTGTGCATGTGTGAGTGTTTACATACCTATATTAGGTATAAAGTTTAGTCATTATTGTTATATGGAGCCCAGGGAAAAGTTGCAGAGGAAGCAGTGACATGAGTATTACTCTCACTGCTAAGCAATAGGAACAAAAAAGCTACACGATTTAAAGTTTTTTTTTTTTTTTTTTACTGAAAATAAGTAAGGGAAGCTTAATTATCAAAGCATATTGCATTCATAAAGAGAAAAAATTAAATTTTAATATTGAAATTTATTTCAGTATGTATAAAAATTACTCATGAAGAATTGAGAAGGATTCTCCCAATGGGTGATATTAGGGAATTTGGGGGGATGATGGAAATATTCTGTTTTATGTTGAGAACGACCATCCATGACTTCATGTGTTTGTTAGTACCACCAAACTATCTATTTTAGTGATTTTTTGCTACAAATGAATTTCAAAAGCTATTAAAACATTACTGGTGTTAGAATGGCAGCAAAGAAATGATTAAAATAAACACAAGGTAGAATTTATTGGTGAATCAATAAACAACCCTCAAGGCAGTGGCTCAATTCTGTCCATGAAGAAAAGCAACTCTCCAATTGAAGTGTGCACATTCTGTGTTTCAGACCTGCATGGGAAGAGGGAGTAGGTGAATAGCAATTGTCTTTGTGTAATTTGCTGTTGCAAGGAATATAGGCTACTAAGGACTGTAACACAAGTAACAAAATCTACCCAAAACTGCACCACACTGAATGGAGAACAAACATGAGAACATTTGTCAAACTACCTACTTCCTCATCCAAGTTGGCAGTGCAGTGCAGAGTATTACATAGCAGATCGTTTGTTTTTCGTTAAAAAAGAGCCAGCAGGGACAAATATTTATGGATAGTACAAAGAAAAAAAATAGTGAATAACTGTATTTTCATCTTGTTTCACTTCTACACAATTCCGCTTTCTCCCCTTAAAATTCTCATGCTATGCTTCTACAAAATATGGTGATTTGACGGTTGTTTTTAACTCTTATATTGGTGGCACGGTAATTGCTAGTAAATCCAACACTGAATTAAAAAAAAAAAAAGAAAGGCAGGGCTAGAGAGATTGCTTAATGGTTAAGGCCCTTGCCTCCAAGGTCTAATGTTCTGGGTTCAATTCCCCACTATTCACATAAAGTCATACGCACAATGTGATGCATTCATCTGGAGTTTGTTTGCAGTAGATAGAGGGCTTTGTGCACCCATTCTCTTTCTCTCTCTCTCTCTCTCTCTCTCTCTCTCTCTCCCCTCCTCTCTCTTCTCTCTCCTCTCTCTCTGCTTGAAAGTAAATAGATAAATAAAATATTTTAAAAATAAATAAGAAGGGTGTTCAGAAATGGTGTTGAAAGATTATAATTTTACAAATCATAGTCAAGGGAGGCTGGAACGAATAAGAAACAGAAACCTGAAGGGGTGAGACAGGAAGATTCTCTCTGGAGGAGAGATCCTCAGGCAGACAGTCCAGTCCAGTCCTGTGGCTAATGTGCACCTCACATGTCTCAGTGACCGCAGCAAAGTTTCTAGTGTGAAGTGGATTGCTAAAGTGCGGTGATGAAAGGGGAGGCCTTTCTGCAAAACTCCAGTCTCACATTCTGAACAGCATCCCTGATACCTTCACAGGTGCGACGAATAAATAAACACCTGGAATTGAACATGACCAAAACAGAACTCAGTTGTATTTCTTCATCTTAATAAATCCTCTTCCCGTTGCACAAAGTACCAATTTTAGGATTATGACACAGTCTCCTTTCCAGACACTGCTCCTAATCTATCCCACGCTCATCCCAAATGTGCCCACTTCATTGCTTCTCCCCCACAGCTGTGTACACATGTGTGAAAGCATCTTTTTTTCTTTGTTCTCTGTGTGCCATCCGCAAACATGCCCTCAACTAAAAGTAATAGAATGATCCTTTGAAGCCATCAGTTACTAGTGGTTTGCTCACCACAATCCTGACTGTTCCAAGATATTATTGTGCTTAACATAAGATCTGAGTTTTATTGACTGTATCTTGCTTATAGTAAAGTGTTCTCTGTGCCATCCTCTCTCATTTTATAGAATAGATTTGGAATAGACATAATACACAGTCATCATTTGAACTATTCTTTAGTATACACTTCTCCATCGAGTATATTGATGTTGCTATACAACCATCAACGTTGTCCATCTCCATAACTCTCCTTCTTGTCAAGGCTCTTGCAATGCCTCTATGAATTTGTCTTCTCGAGGTATATTATGTAAGTGGAATGATGTGATATTTTCCCTTTGTAATGGATTTATTTAATTTGATATTCACTATGCTCATGCATACTAAACCATATGCCAAAAAAAATCTCTTCATTCTTAAGGCCAAATAATAGTCTGTTGCATGAATATGTCACATTTTATTTACCCAATTATCAATTAACAGATATGGGTGGTTTCTACATTTTGACAATCATCAAATCTAAGTTATGCTGCAGAGAACATGGTATACAAATATTCATTGGGTTCCTGTTTTCCCTTGCTCTGTACATATATTTAGAAGATGGATTGTAGGATATATAAGTCTAGAATTTCAATTATCTGGGGAACTGACATGCTATTTTCCATTATAAAAAAAAAAACCTGTTTTTGTTTCTTTCTAGCTAATTCATCTTACTTTTTCTTGCTATTTTCCACATTCCAGAAGTAATGATCATTTATTCATCAAATACCAAATTCATTCATAAGTCTTTGATCATTTGTTTCTTTCCTTCATATTTCACCACCCTGATACTCACAAGATTCTTTATGATCATCCATCTTAGACACGTTTATGTGTCATTTACTCAGTAGATCACTTACCAAGATTGCACGGGCTCTTTTTATTGCTGTTGTTTTGGTAGGTCTTCCTTTCACACAGTGTCTAGAACTCTGACTGGCCTACCAGAGGAGCCCAGTGATCACCGAAACAGCACAGTTCTCAATTTACTAAATTGCCTGATTTACTAATTTACTAATTGCTACGCATGAGCATTAATCACTAGTGGAAATTTATAACCACAACTCAGTAATATGTGTCCTTAGAACCCAATTAAACCCAGACAGAGTCTATGATCCTATCGCCTCTTCAAGGGTGGCAGCTGGCCTAGTTTCCTTGATCCAGATGCTGGTAGAAACTTGGGGCATCATTAACTTGAGTGTCTCAAGCAAAATGGGTTTCAAATTATCTCAATAATTGCCCTCATACTCCTTTATGTTTTATATACTCAGTTTCTGTCCTAGAGACACTTGTAAAATCTTCCAAGTACTCCTTAGCAGAAAATTTTAATTTCATATCCCAAAGAAAGAGTACTCATGACATATACTTTCCACAGAAAATGACCAAATTGATATTTTATAGATCATTGTAGTAATAACTGCTTTCATAACCCATAAGGTCATATGTATGAGAGGAAATTCACTCAGGTACTGAAAAAAGAAAACTATTGTTTCTATCTTTATGTTAAGGAGTGAGTGTGTGGGTCTGAATTGTATGTTCGGGACTATACACAATGTTTTGGCCTAGCTATGATGTCAATGATATCATATAGTATAGATGTTTTTAGTTCTAGTAAATGCATCACAGGTGTGCTCCTCCTCGTTGTAGGCTCTTACTTGGTTATAAAAGCATCTTTAATATCTTGATAGAAAAGCATGCTGTTTCCTCAGGCATTTACAGCCTGTAGTCTAGTGCATTCCAATCATTATTTTCAAGGCTGAAACAATTCTGCAGTATGCGTCTTAGAATGGAGCTATGGGGACACAGGAAAGAATGAAGAGGCATATCAGCAGCACCATGGTGTGCTTGCCATGTGGGAATTCCCTGTTCTAACTTACAGGAACCATTCATATGGCAAAGTAACTGTGATCCTAAAAATATTTCAATAGAGATTTTCTTTTTATTCTAAAAAAATATTGATGGTTTTCATTCAAATCATGACGTTTCACACTGTCAAATGTAGTAAGTGTGTCTGAATATAATTTGGTTTATTTCTTAATATAAAATTACACATATTGCCTGATTCAATATTTATTGCAAAACTTCCAATATGTTAGAATGGTTTATAGAACTTATTATATTTCAAGAACACCGTCAAGACAGGCAGTAGTGTTGCAAACCTTTAATCCTTCCCTTTCATCTCTTTTATTACTTTTAGTTAGGGTTTATATTGGGAATTCTTCACGAACACTGAGTTGCTGCTGTAAAGGTTTATGTCCACATTTTGAGGGATAATTTTTTACGATGCCTGTGCATATTACTGAATAAGCTTCTTTAGAACAGACAAATAATAGTGTGTCCCTTCTTGCTCACAAAGGGGCATCTTTAGGAAAATAAAAATGTCTTCAGAAAATTCTGTTGATGTAGCATTTTAGACTACTTTACAAAGATGTTGGTATGGATTCTAACTTCCTAACTTTGACCTTGTTGTCTCAACCACATAAGCAGATATGTACATGCTGAACACTGATAAATTTGATGGAACAGGTTATGTCAGCTTTTGCTATTAAATCACAGAAGAAGAGGGATTGTAACAGTACTTTTAGTCATCAAACTCCCTTACAAAATTTGGCATGTTATCTTCAGAGACTTTTGATTGTTACATAAATAATGAGCACAATTATTTGAATGAGGTTCAAATGATTCATATTACTGAATAACTACTAATTGTCACTAACTGTGAGAAGCATTTACAGGACTATCAAATTCAAGATGGCCACATTGATGCTTATGTCCTTCTCATTACTTTAACTGACCTTCGAAGTAGAGCCTTCATGTATTTAAGCTGCCAAAATATTTACTATAATTTCCTGTGACTGTTGTGTTTTTAAATTTTGTCTTTTCCACTAGATTATAAAGTATGAGCATACTAGTTTGGTCTGTGTTGTAGTCAGCCACACGCCTCTGGGATGAATCTTCAAACCAGGCACGATTTGGGGAGGAAAATTTATTGAACAGATTTAGGGGAAGTTAAGGAAAAAGGCTGGCCCCTTTTCACAGATCCAAGCAGAGACAGAGACAGAAGCCCAGCACCAGCACCAAGCAAGCACACTGTAACACACTGCGAGTCACAAAATGCAGAACTCCAGGTCAGGGTTCAGGCTCTTCTTTTGCATATCTATCCTTACTATTTTACATCCAAATTAGAAAGGGTCAGTCCCCAGGAGGCTAGGTCAAAGTGGTACTTCCTCTATCCAGAAGCCTGGAGAAAAATAATTAATTAATATCTTAATAAATCCTTAATTCTTTTGGGGGAAATTATTCAAACTACCACAGTCTTCATGTTCACTCTCTCCTATTCTGACTATCCTTAACTAGCCCTGTATCGAGAACACAGAAGGTGCTATAGAAATACCTATTAATTAAATAAGGATCAGTGTCCAGAGAATGAATAATGTTTTGGGGATGCAACCCTAGGACAGAGCAATGCTGTAACAATTACAATGCCAATTCAGTACAAAAAGTCACTAATTTCAACATATAGTTGCTTCACATTAAAGAAAGGCACATGCTCTCTTCTTTATATGCAGTGTCTCTGCAGCTTTGCTTGAATACTTATGTAAGACTCATAATGAAACTGTTTCTGTATATTATTTCATTAAATAATATCGACACCATATGAAATCATTACAAATGACTGAGGAAACTGGCTGAGAGTTCAAATAGTCTTGCAGTCTCAATTCTAGTGAGTATCTAGAGCAGATTTTTAACTGAGCTCTTTCTTAGCTATCAAAGTTCAAACATCAAATCAAGAAATACTTGAAATGACAAAGTAATCAGAATGGAAATTTTGGAAAATAAAATAATTTCATGAGGTCCTATAGCTAGGAAATGATAGGACCTTGGTATAAGTTGAATCTGCACAGCTCCAAGCCTGTGTGCTGGATTAAATTTCAGGCCAACATTACCTTTCCTTTAATGATAACACATTACTCACAGATGCAACAAGCATTTGGTCAAGTGTTCAGCAGGTCACGCTGAGCAGGTCATGGCCCCGTGTTCCACATGCTGACAATGTCTTAAGATTGGACTACTACATATAATTCTCTTTTTAGTTAAACCATGATAAATAATTTCCAGACAAGAAAACACTTGGCATTTTATTACTCTATCTTTTCACTTGCTTTTAGTTTCTCTTTTATTAATGAAACCTATAAGAAGAAATATGTAGCAAAAGGGAAGCAGCTATGAAATTAAAGATCTTGATGGATGTAAGGTTTAAAGAATACTGTGACCAGGCTAGAGAGATGATTCAGTGGATAAAATGCCTGCCATGCTAGTGTGATTACCTGGATTTAGGTCCCCAGAACTCATATAAAAACAAGACACAACAGCATATCTATAATCTCGGCATACCCATGTCATGGGCCAGCTAACCTGATGAACACCTGCAGAGTGAAGAAGATATACTGCCTCATACAAGGTAGAAGGTGAGGATTGTCACCTGAAAGATGTCCTCTGACTCTGACCTCCATGGCTTGTATCATAACAGGCATGCACCTGCACTCACTCTCCTTTCTCTCCCCTCTCGCTCACACAAACATAAATACACGAATGTAAAAAAAAAAACTAATTGTGTCAAATTTAACATGGAAAATGAAAAGAATAGTAAATAAAGTGATATTTAATATTTTGCACAGTAAAAAGTATGGTTTCAGCCTGTATGGAATATTCTCTTTTTAATTGCATGTTTGTCATTTCATGGATTCTACAATAAGACGTCTGATGATACCTGTTATTGATTCCTAGAGTCTCAAGTTCCTGACCAGCCAAGCTCCCTTCATGTGAGGCCCCAGACCAACTGCATCATCATGAGTTGGACTCCTCCCTTGAACCCAAACATCGTGGTGCGAGGTTACATAATAGGGTATGGTGTTGGGAGTCCTTATGCGGAGACAGTGCGCGTGGACAGTAAACAGCGGTATTATTCCATTGAGAGGTTAGGTGAGTATCTGCAATGTTTATTCTACTGACAGAAGCATACCATTGATTTCAAGTAGCATTTTATTAGCATTTGAGTTATAATTTTAGCATGTAGCATGAATTAATCCTTACACCAACTCCTTGTTATGTAGATATTTCCTATCTGTCAATTTGAGGATTCTTATTTAGAGATATCAGTAATGACAGGTGCCCTTGCTTATCTTCACAGGACGTAAAAGCTGCAAAAAATTTTCTTTTGCCAATGATCAGTGGGAACTTCTAACTTTAATGATTATTTAAAATGAAAGTCAATACATTTTCTTTCTATCTTGATGTATCATCCTTCTAGGAAGATTTTTTTCTTTACCCTTAGTTGTCTAATCACATTAACTTATTTTCCCTTAAAAGTTGAGGAAAAAACATTGGAATAATTATGGGTGTAAATAACACGAGAAGAAGACTTTTCAGTCAAGGCAGTGAGTTGGAATGATCACATCTCTTTTTATATATTTCTGTGTTCCCCCATCTGAACCCCTCACTATAGTCAGCCTTGCTATTGACCAAAGGCAGCAGTTCAGATGTAATATTTCAGAATTCAAAGAAAATGTATCATGTGACATCTAAAGTATATAAGACCTTATACCCAATTTTCCATCCTGCTGAAAGAGATTATCTCATTAGCAATAAAGGAATACACATATCAGGATGTCAGCAAGTTAAGTCACACTCACAAAGCAAACAAAACTGGTTCTTCTTGGGTTGTTTTAATACCCTATTACCTGCATTCAAATTCGACCCCACTTCGAATCAAACTTGCTTAGAGGTGTGAAGTACTAATCATCTGTGATGAGAAGCTAGATTTGGATCTGAATAGCTAAAATGCAGTAGTAAGACAAGATTTTCTCAGTACAGGGTTAAAATTGCACGGATCCATTCCTTCAGTAATTGTTTCAAACACTAATAAGAGAATTGCCTACTGAAACTGGCCACAATTTTAGTCAGCTCTTTCTTTAGAAATAATATTCATTCAGTCAGTTTCAAAGAATGAATGCGAGGACAATCACCAGGCCTGTATTTTATGGCGATCAAACCTATGTCCAGGGAATGTCACTTATCCATTATTCAGAACACACCAGCTCTCACAGTTCAACCCCATTCCACTCACCAGACAGGCAGGTTTGCATAGAAGTGAATAAGCAACTGGCAGGAAGAATGAAGGTGTGCTAATGGAAATGGGAGCTCTAGGGAACACCTGCTTGATTTTACCAAGCCTTGTTCATAACAATCATCCTTATTGCAAAGAAGTTATCCAGAGTCTCTGAATCTAACAAAGTTTAGGAGATTTCACAATAAACATTGGCCTATTTCCCTAAATGTATATCAAGAACACAAACAAAATTATGGTCTTAAAGTATGTAGTTCAATTTGTTTAGTGGGAAACAAGCAAAAATAGAATACGACTAACCTCATGAATTTGTACTTTTTAACTTATTTGGAAAAAGAAAGTATATATACACATATGTGTGTATATATTTGAGTGCTACCAGTCGGTATGTTTTTAACAGAGTCCCATAAAATATGAAATTTAACAAGAAATATTAAAGATTGAGCACTTGTTACTTATCATTTTGTTTCATCATTTTTACTCAAACTAGTGGAATTTTCTGCTTAAGTAAAATATGTGAGGCATATCGTAAAATATAATATCCATAGATAAGATTCATGAAAACCTGTACTCAAATACAATTAAATCACTCATTGTTTTGTTATCATATTAAATATTATAGTAGGTATGTTTATCAGTTTCTTTTTTAAGTCACTGTGACAAAATGCCTGAGCAAGACAAATTAAGGTAAGAATGACTTATTCATGTCAGGGTTTTAGCAGTTTCAGGCCATCGTGGGGTGGAAGGCATGGCAAAGGAGAACTGCTCATGTCAAGATGCCCAGGACAAGGAAGCTGAGAGAGAGAGAGAGAGAGAGAGAGAGAGAGAGAGAGAGAGAGAGAGAGAGAGAGAGAGAGAGAGAGAGACTACCTGTGCTCCCAGGGTTTCTTCCTTTCTCATCCTATTCTAATCCCTAGACTTTAGGATAGTAATGCTCACTTTCAAATCCTTAATCCTCCCTAGAAACATCCCCCATAGTGCTTTGTCAGTTTCTTAGGTGTCTTTGAATCCAATCAAAATATTAATGTATTCAATATAGAATCAAATATGCAATTGAGATTAAACATCATAGCTGTCAGATCTGTTATCACAGCATCTTAAGTAAAGATATTTGTATAATCTTTCAATCATTAGAAACACAATTTATTCTAATATATTCCGAATGAGAACTTTAATATATGAACATAGGATCATGATCCTATCCCTTTATCTCTCTCTTTTTGTCCACTGCTCATCCCCAGTCCCTTCAGTACCCTCCCCTTTGAAGGTCGTCCTCCCTCTGCTTTATTCTCTCCATCCTCTTGTTCTGCACCATTGTCTGTATCCAAATGTTGATGGGCTCAGAACTGAGCTGATCTATAGGGTCATCGTGACTGCATCAGGCAGTTTACATTGGGACGAAATTTCCCAAAGTATGCCCAGGCAGCCTGTGGCGCTGACATTCTTTCTGCCTCTTCTTTTGCTGTGTTGTTCACTGAGCCTTGGGGGTGGTGGTAGAAATCTCCTTTAGTGCTGAGCTCTCAGCAGCCTCTGATTTTCTGCTTTGACGAGTGTTGAGCCTCCTGTGTCTTCTACTGTCACCTCCATAGCGACCGTTTCTGGCTAGCAGTGAGTTCAGCACTCAAATTCTTGCTGATGACCTCTGCAGTGTTCCCTGAAGCTTGATTGATGTGATAGAGATGACTTGTCCAGTCCTAACACCTGTTAAGTTCACCTTTTCTTTCTATTAGTTTGGTATCTTTGTGAAATTTCCAATTTAAACAAAGAATGCACAGAGGAACATTTTGACACCTAAATTCCGAGTACTATTTCATTTATTAATTTCTCTTGCCTTCTTACTATATTCAGTACAATTCTTCTTAGAAATTCTGAAAGCTTGCATGTTTTCTCTCATTTCTCATCTTAGGAAAACATTCAGTTTTTAGTATAAGATTGTTTATTAGCTATCGGTTCTTACACATACTAATTATCAGATTCCTAGATTTCAGAAAAATTTTACAAGGGATGAATAATGCTGGGAAATAATTTTTACTCTCCTGAAATATATATATATATATATATATATATGTATGTATGTATAGTTTTTCCTTTTTCTTAAGTTGAATTAAATTGATTTTTAACTAAATTTGAAATTCTCAATATGTTATGTGGTTATTATTTTTTCTTATGTCATTTGCTGTTATTTAGTGTTTTTATGCTCATACTCATGAGAATATCTTTATCAAGATTTTTTTCATATATTTTTTATCCTGTTTATTTTTTATTAGTGTTTACTGGTCTCATAGAATGAATGGGATTGCCCCTCTTCTGTTATAGAAGAAAGGATAAAATTGGTATTATTTATTCCTTGAATAATAGATAGAACTTTTTGTGAAACCAACTGCATTAACATTTTTATCTTACGAAAAGCCTATTAATAAGAGTATAACTTTCTTTAAAAAATATAGCTCTCAGACTGTATAGCATTTTGTATTGACTTTTCTGTATTGAATTTTTATGGAATTTGTATGATTCATTTTGTTATTTTTACTTTTGAGTTATTCCTAATATTCTTTTACAAATTGGGTAAACAAGTACTTTTCATTTCTGATATTGGTCATGTGTATTCCCTTTGCCTTGTGGTACCTGACAGAGATTTGTCAACTGTGTTGATTTTATCAAAGTAGAAGCTATTGACATTATTGATTTTCTCTAGTTCCTATCTTTTCTTTCTTATTCATTGGGTTCTGTTCTTATCCAGAATATTTCTTTCCTAGTATTTCTTTTAGCAATACTTTAATCTTCTATTTTTAATTTCTTAATGTGGAGGTATATATATATATAAATGTGTGTGTGTGTGTGTGTGTGTGTGTGTGTGTGTGTAAGGTGAATTCCTTCTATGTATGATTTTACTACTAGCTTATGTTTAGTTTTTGTATATTAAATTTTATCTCGTTTATTTTTTTTCTCTTGATTACTGACTACCACTTAGGTTAAGATTACTACATTTTCATAGTTAATATTACTATTGATTTTCAGTTCATTAAAAATATACTAGAAAATATATAGTTTGCTTCTGGAAGTTTTATATTTATTGAGTTTTTTGATGGACTAGCTTACACTATATTTTGTTGTAAGTACAAAATGAATTTGAATATAATATTTTTCTATAGTTATTATATATGTATATATAGAGTTAGATCAAAATCTTTGGTACCTTATTTTTAGTAATCATCATTGTCTTTAATAAATTTTATGACCAATATTCCTATGAATTGCTAAGATTAGTCACCAAAATCAACCTGGAAAGTCTGTTTTTAAGACAGAGATTCATATGAAAAGTAAAAACTGTTCTATCTTTACAGTAAGGATTCTAAATATTCCCGTATTACTGATGGTACTTTTGGGCTATAAGACTACTTGATTTCTCATACAATCTAGACTTATGGTTTATAGTAGAGTTCTAAGCAACTGATATAAAACCCTCATATCAAGATGAGAATGGACGGAGATCTTTCACCACTATTTATGTGAGTTGGTAAAGAAGAACAAAAAAATTCAGTACTCTTAGAATTTGGTAATTATCCCATAAAAGGAAGACTAAAACTTCTGGGATTTTAATGAACACATATTCTACTGAAATATTTTCTTCATAATTTATTTTTTGAAATTCTTTTCAGTTATTGTTTCCTATCATTCCTTTTATCCCTTCAATGATATGTTCTAGAGAGCATTACTTTTATAAACTCAAAATTATAAACCATAAACAAGAAAAAATAAAAGATATAGAATTTAATTTTGACTCTGGGTTCAGTTCCAAATTTCTCCCATCCTTAATATTTAATATTGGGAAAGTGATATGAACTCTGGCCTTATCTCCTTAAAGATAAGTAATAAGAATGTGTTCTAAGCATTATACCCCAGTGTGAGTTTATAGCTATTATAAACATTTAACAGAGTTAGAGAATTTAGTCTTTTAGAAATAATAATATTGAATTGACTTGTAATAATGTGAAGATTTTGACTTGTTAAAATATTCAGCAATTAGGGGTAAATGTCATGTTCCAATTCAAAATACAACCAAATAAATATATATTTAAAAAAGTCTTCTGGTAATATTTACTTTTTGCTGTAGGGTAGTCAGTGAAGAAAATAAGCTAGTGACATCCAATTGAATTCTATTCTGAATGTGGCTTATTGGCCATGGGTTGAGCCAAAGACATATCCTTCCATCATTCCTATAGTGTTGGGCTCTCTGTATCTCCTTTTCCTCATCTTTGAAAATAAATAATACGTCTGTCTTGTGAGCTTTTATCTGATTGTGATACTAAAATCATTTCAAGTTTAAGTGAATATATATCTTTGCAACTAAGACATTGTTTTGCTATTATGTTGTACATTACTTGTACATATATATGTGTGTATTATTTATTAGTTCCATAGGCTTTAAATTATGCCTTATAATAAATCTTAAAGTCTATTGTGTCCCAGTTTGATTTTGTTAACTAGAAGTGTATTTTCTGAAATACAATTTTAAAACAAGCGGAAGGCTTCATGTTTAGTGCTCAGATAACTTACATGATGTCATTTAAAGCATATTCATTACTAAAATTAATTGGTATGAAGTTTAAAATATAAATAGACAGTAAATGTCAGTTCAGTGCTTACAAAAATGTAAACTTGTTTAAGCCGTAATAAAATGGTAATTTTAAAATATTTTAAATTACAATAAAATGTTTATGGTCGGAGACTAGGATTTCTTGAAGATGAGCACTGCTTGCCCAGGGTGGAGCAAGAAGGAAAGGTCACTCCATGAGATCATTACTCAGAATAGAGCAGGGATAATAGATTCTATCTTTTATGCTTTCTTTTTTCTGTGTCTTCTAAACCTACAGGCATTTTCAAGCCATCTTTAAGGACAGCTGCAGGTGAACCATTAATAATACATGCATTCTATTTGTAACTCTTTTCTTACACTCTGCTCTCTGAGGCCCAAAGAAGCTGCATTGTCTTATATCTAGTGAATTTTTAAGACTATTTGGAAAAATCCATTACAAAATATGAATACCATTATTGAACAAGAGGAGAGAAGATATCAAATCAGAGCAGAATCTCTCTGGTTATATTTTTTTGGAAATCTCCTAATCGCTTTCTCCTTTTCTTGGAAAAAGTAACCTGTCCACATTGTATCTCACATGTCATAACCTGACTTAATAGTCATTTGTAAAATCAAATTCTTTCTTCCTGCAAAATTTAAATTTAAGCATTCAGAATATTGACATATTTAACACACTTTATGTTTTGTTTTTTAAAAATGTTTTATTTGACTTTGACTACTCCAGATATCCCATCTAGAACTCTTCTTGTCATGGAGTGATTTTAGACAGCTACTCGATGTGTTTCTTCTGGTGGGTGAACAGTTACCCATCCACTTTCTTCATGTTCATTATCTCCACTGTGGTTGGGCCATCACGTCATTGTCCACAAGAGACAAGACATAGAAAGAGCAAAAGTAAGCCAAAAGAGTGAAAGTTGATTTTTCAATTAAAGATGTTAAATTTTGTTTTAACACAGTCAAACTAAGATTATAAAGGCCTGGTTGTCAGTTTGGGGAGATACATGTGGGATGCAATTCAAACCTAACAGGACTAGAAGCCAGAGCGAGGAAGTCACACTTCCAAAGTCAAGTTCCAGTGTAGTGACACAGGACATTGAGCCTAAATTTTCAGATTAAGCAGTCTACCTCATAGATTTGTGAATGAGACCCAGAGTTTAATCATAATGGTATAAACAATTTTATCCTGTGAGCGAGGTCCAGAACCAAATAGAGGGAAAGCAGAAATACCAGAGTATTTTATTTATTAAATAATTATGCTTTTGTATTTAAAATTTTTCCCTTTGCATATTTCATGTGATCTGGGCCAAGTATTTTGAAAATCTGAGATCATCAAATACATAATTAATTATCTAAGATTATTTGTTTTCTTGGAGAATTAGCCACTTCACCACATATTAATATTCTGCTGTCATTCATAGGATCTCTACTCTGAAATCTACTTTAATATAAATATATCTGCACTAGACTATCTGTATGTTTTGGCATGATATGCATGTGTGTGTACATATTCATATATTTGTTTTTAAAATATGTGCTACTTCACATACAAAGAGGACTCTTATTGGCAGCATAAGTTAGAACTTTTTTGGAAAATTCAAATTGGTAATTTCAGATTGAGTATTCAAACAATTTATACTTAAAATGAATATAATCTTTCTATGAATATCTTAATGTCCTGGCCTGCCAGGTCATTTTATATATTTTTGCTTACTTTTTATTTTCTCAGATTAAGTGACTTTTATCATTTATTTTATATCCCTTTTGGACTCATTAATTATTATATTACTTCCTTGTTGGTTCGTTAGAATTTGTAGCATATATCTTGAACATACCACTGCTGTCCAAAATGAAATATGATATCATTTCACAATACAGTGTTATTCATCTTCCTTTAATTTCTAAATGTCTCTTAAAGGTTAAGAATAAAAATTAATGTATTTTATATCTAACTACAAAATTATGAGCCATAATAATTCTCCATTATTCTTTTTAAATTAATTCAGATTTCCATCTTTTCAGGAACTGCTTTAATATTTCTTATAATGCAGTTGTGCTTGTGATTAATATTTTTTTGTTGCACAAAGACAAACATTTCATTTTGCCATAGTTTTTCTAGAATTTTTCACTGCACAAAGCATTCTGAACAAATTTTTCTTTTAGTAATATAGGGATATTGATCCAAAATTTAATAAATTGGCTTAGCCCCAAGAAGATCATGACATTCAGTCAGTCACTTTTGTTCCTTTATCCACAGTATGTAAGTTCTTTCTCTGCTTAGATTTTTTTCTCTGATATTGATTTTATTTTATAAATCAAATTTGAGAAAATGTCGACTACCATTTCCTCAGCTCCCTTTTTCTCCCATTCTCCCTCTATCTCTAGCAGGTGGTTAAGTACCATAAATGTTAACCTTGTTTAGATGGTATCATTGCTCCATGTTGCCTTACATATTATTAATTATTTTATTTGTGTGCTTGTTCATATATGAGTGTACATATTCATGTATGTGTGGATGAACATACGTGCAGGTGGAACCTCCTCCAGAAGACAACCTTGAATGTCATTCTTCAGGAACCATTTACCTTTTATGTGTGAGATGGAGTCTTCTCTCACTGTCCTGACAGGACTAAGTATGCTAAGCTGGTTGGCCAGCCCTCTTCTCTGCCTCTGCAAGTCTGGGAATATAAATCTTCCACCATACTTGGTCTTTTAAGTGGGTCCTGTGGGTGAAACTCAACTCCTCATGCTTACAAGACAAGTACTTTACAGACTGAATTCTCTCTTCAGCCAATCACTGTTTACTTTGATTTGTGTGTATAGAATGTGTGACATGGTATGATGTGTTACGTGGAGTGTATGCATGAATACGTGTGTGCAGACTCTTGCACCCTGTGTGCATGCGTGAAGAAAGCAGAAGAACGATTTGGGTTCCTTTCTGTAGAGAGGGTCTCTCCCTCAAGCTAGAACTAATTGTCAGTTTTAGCTAAAGCATTCTCCAGTCTCTACCCACTGCAGATGGGGGTTACCAATGTGTTTGATCATACAAGTTTCAGGGGTTATGGGAAATTGAACTTGGGTTGTTTCAGGCTCTCTCAGGTCCTCTTGCTTAAGTGGCAAAAACTCTTAATTGCTGAACCATCTCTCCAGGCCCATTTAAGTCTTCTTTTTCCTCTATGCATATCATTTGGGAGAATTTAAAGTGCTATGTATTTGAAGCCAGTCTTTCACAAAAATTGTGTGTGTGTGTGCATGTGGGCACAGGTAGAGGTGCATGTATGTACACATGAGTAAGCTTCCATGTGGAGGGCAGGGGTTGGCATTGTGTATCTTCTTTATCATTCCATATCTTATTCTTTGAGATACTGTCTCTGGCTGAACGGATTTATCAGTTTGTCTAGTGAAGGTAGCCCTAGGATTTCTCTCCCCTCCAGGGCTGAGTGCTCCTTCACACCTGGCATTTTACATGGGAGCTAGGGAACTGAACTCAGGTCCTCATATTATCATCAAAAGTAATGTGTTTGCCTTCTTACCTACCTCTCCAGCCCCGGTATTCTTTCACTTGATTGAGAACTCTAATATATGAATACATTGCATATTGGTCATATTTCCATTGGGTTTTCCTCTTCCGCTCCCATCTCTACTGCTTCATTCCTTGAAGGAACCCCATCAGTGGTATTGGCAGGAATCAGCAGTGGGGTGATGAGTGCCTCAGTCAGTCTCTGAAAGGATGCAATACCTCTGAGTGCACCTTCCCATCCTGTGACTCTTTCCACTCTCTATTCCTCAGCATTCCCTGAGCCTTTGAGAACATATCATAAGTTACCGTTAATATTCAACTCTCAACAACCTCTGATTTTTGCTTTTGTTAGTTTTGAGTCTCTTCAGTATCTCCCACCACCTCGCTGGAGGAGGTTCTCAGGCTGACAGTGAGAGAAGTACGCACATTTAACCTGCCATTTCCTCTGCAATGTTTCCTGGGTTCTGGCTGACGTGATACAGATGACTCACTAACTCATCCCTGAGACTCGTCAAGTTTCCTTCTACAAAGCCAAGGACCAGTGCCTAGATGTGAGCAGAGGACAAGGTAGACCCTGGTAGGCATCTGTGCATCTCCTTTCCTGAACTCTGCCCCCAACACATGCAAACTCCTTCAATCTCTTCACATGTCTACTTGTCTGTGTCCATGATTGAGGAAGGTGTCCAGGTGTCTTCTAGGTTTATCTTTCCTCTGTGGCATCTTGGCCACTTTCTCCATGTTAGAACCTGGAAAATCAAAGGGCTCATGTGATTTCTCTTCCCTCAGAGGTCATGGGCCTACTTTGCCACAAGCACATTGTCAGAAGATGTTGTTTTATATATGGTATGTTTAAAAGTTGATCCAGGCAAGAAGAGTAAATAAGACCTATATTACTTCATTTTAACCAGAAATACGAGTCTTTAAATAACAATTGAGCTATCCTTTATCTTAGTGAACCAGAATTTTAGTTTTTCAGAAATACCAAATATGACAACTGCCTCATATCTATTTCCTGATTTCTATCACTAACCTCATCAAGAATGAAAATTGTCATATTGCATTTTGGGGAGAATAAATGTAAGTTGAGTGCTTTTAGAAATAGGTCTTTTAGCCTGTGGAGAAATGAACCTTTATAACTCCCAGAGTGTGTTCTAAGTTCAGAGAATTCAATGTAAATTACAAGGCTAAGCTCAGCATGTCCCCATCAAAAAAATCCTCCATGCATGGAGTATAAAAATTTTGAGTTTATGACATGCAAACACTTTAAATCAGAAAAATGAATGCACATTAGTAGCTCCAAGAACCATTGACATACATGAATAAAAAATGAATAAGCACCATAGAAAGGGCATTTTATTATTTCAAAATGAAGTACATTATAGGTGTTTGTTAACAAAATTCTGCTTTGTGATTCTTGAAAAGGGTGTAAGAAAAAAAATGTGGAAAATATGGTTTTTTTATTAACCTAAAGTATTGAAGTCTTGATTCCCAAAGATTCAATTGAAATAACTAATTTTGTGGAAAAGAAAAAAAAGGTGTGTAGATTTACTACCCCCTTCATCCTTAAATGCTTTTATATACAATGGTAATAGAGAGCATCAAGTGTTTCAGATGGGGTGATTAAAATTGATTATTGAACATACATGTAACACTGTATAACTCATTCTGGAAGACAACTATGATTTTGTAATTTTGTTATTTACACAAGGGGTCGCTGCTCTTTTTCAAGTTATCAGTAATTTCAGATGATTTTTTTTTTATTTATATGTTTTTAATGTGTGGTCTCTGAGGAATTTTATTTGATAGTTTTTGCTTCTTATCTGTATTTCTTATTATCTCTCACCAAATAATAGCACATAACATTTCCTCAGTTTCAATAGTCTAGATGTGAGTGTAATATAGACTATAATAAATCCAAGGAAAAATTTTTTTTTGCATTTTCTTAGATTTTGAAGGCAGTTTGTGATATGGCTTAGTACATTCCAATGCTTTCATTTTACAAATGAAAATGAATGTAGTCAATATATTATTATCTGTGTCAAATCCATTTTCAGTGATCTTGGCCATTTAGCTAAGATTATTCAAAACACTAAGGTTTTTCTTTTAACTGCAGACAAGTTGTTAGTTAGAAAAAAGGCATTTATTTCTTGTAACGGGATTGTGCTAAAAGATCAGTTGGTGTGTCATTGTTATCGAAATGATTACATAAAATGAATTTCTGAGTGAGTTTTAAGCACGAGGCACCATCATGAGGACAGTTCAACATACTACTTAAAGTAAGGCATACCGTATGACATATTCTAGGCTCCCAAAGGCCTACATGATACATTGAAAATGTTTCTTGAAAAGCATAGCTGAGATGCCATGGTCTTTACAAGAACTGGACATTTGTAGTTTGAAAGTCTACACTGGTGAGTTTGGTAGAAGTGTATTGATAGAAATGCAAGCTGTAGAATTTTCCTTAAAAATGTGGTTAGGATTCATTCTCATGGGTGAAAATAAAAGTAGAATGTTCAAGACTGTGCAGCCAAGGGGAAGCAGGGCAGGTTCAGGGTCTAGGGAACAAACCAACTGATCCATGAATGTAAGTGCTTACAAGGCTGAGTGGAGAGGTGATTTGAGCACATGTGTGGAAAGGCTTAAAAGGGTAAAGCTTGATTGGGATTTACATATTCCTCAGGCATTCTGAGGCTCATGCTGTATATCTAATTGTAACTCTCTTACAATTCTAATTGAATAAACTATGCTGGGGAGGACTTGTTTGTAAGTCATTCAGATAGATATAAGGCTTACCCAACATTTAGGTTTAGGTTGGTTTACTTGCTTGCTTGATTTTTGAAGGGAGCCTTGCTTTATAATCCAACCTTGCCTGAAACTCCTAATTCTCCTGCCTCAGCCTCCCAAATGCAGGAATTAAATAAAGGTTGTATGTCTCTATACCCAACTGCAAATTTTGAGAAAACTGGAATTCAGTGTCAGAAGCTGAGCTGCTTTATATTTAGTGATCATTGAATAGACTAGATCTTTCTAAGATACAGTTTAATAAAGGGTATCTTCACTTCTTCAATAATCTATCTGGGGGGAATTATTGGTAAGCGTTCCTTCCCCATCTCACACACTGTGCCTGTTTGATGAAAACCTGAACTATCAAACTTTGAAACCATTAGCTCATTGATGTTGAATTAATCCTACTCAGCACTATGAAGAATTGTTTCTTACACTTTGGCCTTTTCTCTTTGAAGAATTTGTTTAGTGTCCAGAACTTCTCAAGGAGAAGCCCCTGATATTCTTTTAAGGAGATACAGCTTACCTTTTGATGTCTTTCATTACTTTGGCAAGTCCTGACTCAATGCTTACTGCACTGAACCCTGACTTCTCTTGCCTTGTAGATTTTCATCCTGTCTTCTGTAAGCTTTCTTGTGCCCCAGGTCTCCAGACAGTATAAATCCTGCCCTTGATTCTATAGACTAGTCTTTAGTTGGTTCAATAGGGATTTCTTTGTGTGGGCATGTATGTATGCATGTGTGTCAGATAGTATAGATTATTAAGATGTATCAAGTAAATATTCTCTAACAGTCAAAAATTTAGTACAAAACATTCTTTTAGAATATTCAACTGAGCTTTTTATCAGAATGGTGGTACATTAATAATCAATATTTCATTATATAAATATAAAATAAGATGTATACCAATGATAAGAATGGCCTGCACAAAGGTCACAAATTCAGCAATATCCTACCGGTGTGTGCCACCACAACCGGCAGAAATGTCACAAATTAATGGCAGTGATAAAATAGAATTTAGTTTTAGAAACTCTTAGCAATGTGTTTGGATATATATCAATTATTTAACCAAGTTGAACATTAGTTATGTGAATATTAACACATTTCATTTATTTAGTACCTAACTGGGTAGGCATTGGTTATTTACACATCCATTCTTAGAAAAGCATTTTAGCCATATTGAAAATACTATAAGTTGTTTCTAATTTCTTTTACTCAGCTAAAAAAGCATACCTTAAACTAGTCATTTCATTATATCATTAGAATAAGAATGAGGCCATATATATATATATATATATATATATATATATATATATATATATATTTCAGATATGGAAGGTTATGTTATAAATCATTTTAATCGTAGCCAATTACATGCCTATTTCTCAATTGTTTATTAATTTATGTAAATAAGAAGTGAAAATGAAATTGCAATAAGGCACATATTTTTACATTTAAAATATGATTGTGTCTCTGCAAATCACAAAAGATGGTGCAGCAACAAGAAATATGAGGCACCACCAAAAGCTAGAGAAGACAAGGAAATATTGTCTTGGGGATCCAGAGGCACAGCTGATGCCAATATGATGAGCATTTGACCTTCCAAACTGTGGGAGCAGAGTCTCTGATAAACTGTCATAATTGGCTACAGTAGCTCTAGAATATTCTCAATCTTTATGTGATTTTTATCTCAATCATGAATTTAGTTTTTTTTTAAAACCAATTCTGAAACAAGTATCATCTACTTCCTAAAAAAATTATGACCAAAAGTTGAAAAGTCTGAAAGGTTATAAAAGAACTCCCTAACAAGGTATTATAGAAAGACAATAGAATGACAGAAACTGAGCATTGGCCTGGATCATAAAGTTATACAAATATAATTGTTGTAAATTTACAGTCCAAAGTCCAGAACAATGGTGTCTCTCTGGCTGCTCAGGTACAGCACTTATGTTATTGCTCAGAAGAAGTACCCAAGAAAATTGAATACTACCTTTGAATTTGTGTGTACCTCCCTTACTGTAAAACAGGAAGGTTTTTTTTTTTTTTTTTTGATTTTTCAGCAAGAAACAGAAAAGAAACTTGGATAAAATACAATAACTCATATACAAAGAGATTATTTTTTCCTCAGTAGAGTAAAGCACAATTACAGCAAGGTAATCTAATTTTTGAAAAATTGTAGATCTAAGAATTATACCCACAAGAGTCTATGTAAGTGATTTATCTTATGGTAATCTAATATAGAAGGCTTCCACACAAGTTAGCTATTTCAGAGTAGAAATTAGGGACCACTGTAAAAACACTAGACAAAATGGTGCTTCAGAGAGATGGAAAATTTGTAGATTTAGAGTGAAAAGGTTACAATTTTCTTTTTCTATTTGCTTTTATTTCTATCTGTATCCTTTTCTGGTATTCTAGTTCATGCTTGTGGGTAGTAATTCACCATTTGAATGTTACTTTTTCAAGTCTCTTTTGTTACTGGCGCTACCTTTATTGTTTTAACTTTTAATAAAACTTTAAGGACATTGATTTTGATGACTGTGTAATGTATGTCTCTGTGGTTTCACTTACAGAAACAGGAAGCATGGATGACCATAGTAACAAATACATGTATTGAAGGAATATTTGCTAAAGAGGATTAAACATTTGCACCTCTGAGCAATGAGGTGGTGATGTGGCATTGCCTCTCTTGGTACTTTGCTGCCTGCCTGAGAGACAGAACTATTTGAAGCTGGAGAATACCAGCGCATACATGCTTATATGGCAGTGATTTTTCTGTTGTTGGTAAACTATGTAGACTTCGTGATCTGGATTCCTCCTTCTGTCCAGTGAACATAACAGGCTTTCCAGCCTTACACAGAGAATGAGGGGAGAAAACAGATTTTGTCAGAGTGATAAGGACAGGTATTTTTTAAAAATATTTTATTTATTCATTTTCAAGCAGAGAAATGCAGGGAGAGAGAGAGAGAGAGAGAGAGAGAGAGAGAGAGAGAGAGAGAGAGAGAGAGAGAGAGAGATAGCACCAGGGCCACCACCTTGTGGGTCTGGCTTATGTAGGTCCTGGGGAATTGAACCCAGGGCCTTAGGCACTGGAGGCAAGTGCCTTAACCCCTGAGCCATCTCTCCAGCCCGACAGAGTTATTTTTGAAATGAATATCATGTGCCTTCAGGAAACAAAATCCAGCTTGAAAGTTATTCTTTTTTTCTGATTTTTGATTATCTCCTTATATGTGTGAAACATTTTATAATCATGAGGCTATTTTTTTTTTTATTTTCTATAAAGCATATTGTATCATTAGGCCTTAGGAAGAAATCAAAAGGAATCACACCCCATTTTAGTAATGTTCAATAAAATGAACAGTTAATATTGATCATGTTGCAATGTGATACACACCCAGGAAACCAAAATGATACAGCATTTCATACAAAAGACTTAGATAGCCCACACTAGTGGTAATAAATGGAATTTATTGGGCACTTACTATGTGCCAAGCTGTATATATTTTATGAACTCTGTCTCTATCTTCATGACAGTCTTGAGAACACTGCGTTGTAGAAAACAGTGGTTTCTGAAACTGAGGCTAAGTCTTCTGTTAACTGTTCCAAAGTTCCCTCACTCTGAAGCACCAATTACTTAATGCCTATGTGATACCAAGGCATTCATCATCTTTCACATGCTATTTATACAAGTGCAGTTTTCAAAAAGTATCTAGGGGTCTTGGAGGTGGCTCAGTGATTAAAGGTGTTTGCTAACAAAGCCTGTAGGTGTGTTCCACTTCCCCAGCCACCCACATAAAGCCAAAGGAAAATGTTTGCATGTCTGTATACATCCACCCATGTGCAAATAAAAAAAATGTCTAGCTTATGGAGCAAGTCCTGAAATTCTAACATCATTTTTTGAAATCAGAGCAGTTTTTCATTTGAATTTCATAACTGAAGTGATCATCAAGGATGATCTTCGTTTTTCACCAGCTTCCAAAGTAGAAAGTCTTAACTATTCTCTTGAAATTTCTGGTAATAATAGATAACATATCCTTGTAGTACAAACCAAGAAGATTAAAGATCCAGAGTTTAGTAAACGAGCCCACTTTAAGTTTCCTTTCTGTCCCTGACTCCTCCTCCATTTCAAAACAGACATGAGTGCGTGTGTTTGTGCACATGCGCCAAGCACACACACAGAGACACACACACAAATGCACACACAATCATTCATAGTTATCTTAGGTCTCATTTATATGTGTTTTTCTTTCCTCTCAATTTGATTTCAACCATCCAGAATTTCCTTTAATATAGATCTTTGTAATTTATATTGTTCTTAATATAATATATATATATATATATATGCAAGAAGTAAGGAATTTCATGAAACTTTGTAAATAGAACAATTTGTTTTTTCAAAAAGCAAGTTGCTTTTTTTGTAAGTGTAGATGCGTGGTGTGGTGCTGAGTGTCAGTGAACTCATTCATTGTTATTATCAATGTGATATGTGACCTTAGTAAAATCACAATAAATGAAATATTCAAACTATTAAAATGATGACGCAGCAACATCGACTTCCTTAGATACACCGTCCCAGCTAATTAGATGGAGTGGTGAGAGCAGTCGTGAGTTTATCATTTAGTGCTGAAAATCACCAATTCCATCATCCAATAGCAACTTCCAAAAAGAGATGCAAACCCGTCAGGCTGAGTGGAAAGAAGAGGAACTCATAACATTGGACTTGGTTCTTTTCATAAGCGGGAAGATCATTAACATGAAACAGTCACTAATTCCCCATGCCCACTGCCAAATTAGAGAAAACTGTGTAGACTTCTCAGGGTTATGATAAAGTTTAGAGAGGCTGAAGCATATAAAACCATTTAGTTCATTCTAATAATGATTGTTTTTCTCCTTTCATAATTAAAGGGAAATCATTCCTGTATCTCAGGGAACCCTAGGGTCAAAATCATTTGTGAAATATAATTTATTCTGCCATAAGATTAGCACAAGAGATGTTCATGTGTTTTTACATTAAGGAACAAGTGGAGAATGGTAAGAGAAAGAATATTGAGAGCTTTTGTTCCTAATTCTGCAAAACTTTAAAATACAAAGTTACTGGGAGAACTTAAAAACCTCAGTATTCCTGGGTGCATTCCACATTATTCAAGTTATCGGTGCAATATTTTAGTGTATTTTTAATTATAGCTACCTCTTTCTTTTTACACATATGTTAGTTAGGTTAAAACATTTTGATATTTCCAGGTTTCTATTAGCAACTCAATTTTCAAAATACACTGTTTTTAGGCTTTAAAATGCAATATACTAAGGGTGTATTTGGCCACATCTTGTGCTATTAATAATTCCCTATCCCATGGACAGATCCAGTATGCCCACCAAGGAGAGTCCCTAGTGGGTTGGGGACAGAGAGGAAGAAAATAGGGGTATCATCACAAGATTTGATCATACAATGTATCTAATTATTGACAATAAAGATATTTTTAAAAATTTAAAATGTTAGACTCTCAAATTTATCTTTGCCCACTCACACATATCAAGATATAAAAAGCCAAAGTTATTCTGTAAACACTCGCCATTCTGTTCACCAGTTTATTGAGGTTTGTCTTTCATACTCAATGAACTCAGAATTCTCTCTTCAAAGATAGAGAGAAATCAGAAAACTTTTTCATCTCTTCAGTGAACATTAATACTTAAGCCCATGGATGGCAGCCCAGTTACTCTATTACTAGATTTAATGATTTTAGAAAGGATCAGTTCAGAAATGGTTCTGCCCAAGGCGTAAAGGATGAGACCAGGAATGTGCGAGTGTTCTAGTGTGGAGCATTGTTAAAACAGCCATTCATCAAGTGTTAACCTCGCTATTTCTAATCATAAGCAAAAGTGTGGCACACTGGAAATGAGCCTTCTTGTTAGAATTATTCATCTCAGAATCAGCCAAGCACAGGCTTCTCTGACATCAGAAAGGCTGAGAGAACAGTGGGTGACTGCTTAGGAAATTTATGAGACCCACGTGAGCATTTTTCACATTCCACAAAAGAAATACAACAAATGCCTTGCTGACAAAGCTGTAGTCATTATAGATTTTATATTCCAGTTTACGGAGGAAAAGGTTCTCTAAGGCAGATGGCTTGCTTTATCACAGGTACTTTCTTAAATGAGAATCACTAAGGAAGAAAACCTTCAAGGTGATCTGGGATGAATCCTCCCTTTATCAGTTAAAACTTGGTTGCCCTCGGTGAACATATTTCATCTTTTGGGGTATCAATTTTCTAAACTTAAATTTCTTTCATTTTATCCTGTCATTTTTTTCACTGAACAAAAAAATAAAACAGTTTTTAAGTGCTTACTATATTCCAAGAACCATGGGGGGAGCGGGGAGAACTAAAGAAAAATTTTTCTGGCCTTCAGTGAGAAAATATTATGTATTAACAGTTATCAGCATCCTGAGGCATCTTGATAATAATGTTTTGCAAAGAACTTTCATAGACATATACTTCTGACTTTCTCCAAAAGCCATGGCTTTACTAATAAACCAACCTAGCTGTTTTAGAAATGCACACCAGATAAAAGAGAGGTCACAGCCTTATCTGTAGCTGTTGATAATGTGTGATCAAGCACTATCAATGAGACAGTGCCATGATCAGTCCCCACCCCCACCACACAGACACCTGAGAACCTGTAACACCTGGTCTCTTCTTGCCAGCAAGGAGATGATAGGAGTTAATCAGACCAATGGAAATCAAGGGAGAGTAGTGTAACAACACCCCCCCTCCTTCTATTTCACTGAAGCTGCTGTGTTTTCATGCATCTTTCTGAAAGCACTTTTATACTTAATAAATGCTGTTCATTCTGTGTGTCTTTTCAATTCTGGAATGAGAAAAAACTGTAAGCTCCATGTCATGGTTTGATCCCAGGTGTCCCCACACACAAATGAATGTGTTCAGAGTAATTGATCCTCAGCTGATGGCAGTTTGGATTTTACAACCTCGCTGGAGCTGTGTTGTTGAGAGCGGGCTTATGGGCTTATAAACCAGCTTCCCTTTACCAGTGTTTGGCACACTTTCCTCCTGCTGTTTCCAGTGCTGAGGCGGAGGTGATGTCCACTCCTCTGCTCATGCCATTGTTTTCCCTGCTAGGATGAAGTCTCCCCCTGAGTCCATAAGCCAAATAAACCCATTCCTCCACAAGCCACTTTTGTTTGGGTTCTTTCTGCACAGTAACTAGAATGCTGATAGCAACAGATTCAGTACCAGGAGTGGGGTCATCTGTTGCTGCTAGAACCCTGATCTTGTGGCTTTGGTCTTCTGGAAGTGATCTATAGAAGGAATGTGGAAGGATTTGAGATCTCATACTAAGAGACGTGTTGCAGTGCTGTCAGTCATCATTCTGGTCAGAGTTGAAAGACCTGAAGGCGATAAGAAGTGTGGATTGTGAGGTTTGGTTTATGAGGGTGAGAAAGAACTTTGTCAGGACTGTTCCAGAAGCAGTTTGTGTGAGAGGCTTACTGCGTTCTGCCTGTCTGTATCCTGGAAACCTGTCCAGGGTTGTTTTATGTAAAGATGGACTGGTGTGAGCAGATGGAGACGGCACAGAAAGAAAGATCTTTGGGTCAAAACTGCTGCCCATTCACCTGCAATTGTTAGAGAGATGACAACCATTGAGATTCAGCCAGCTGGTCTGTATTGGAACAGCAGGAAGAATGCATATCCTTTGAAGTAAGGGGCCTGAATGCTCTGTTCTCCCCTGGATTAACAAGTTGATAGCCACCTTGTTCTGTGGAATATAACAAATGCAAGAAAGAGGGTCATTGGATTTGCAACACAGATTTGTTTTTGAAAAATGGCTATTGGTGTGTGAAGCATGTGTGCTAGGTTGCCTGCATGGAGCCCAATGAAGCCAATGAGGGTTAACTTTGGGTTGCAATGGAGATCCAAAGAATTCCAGGACTATGGATGGGTGCCAAGGCGAGCTGCCAGCACCAGATGACGTTTTCCTGGACTGTGAGTAGCTGAGCTGGAGGGGCAGAATTGAATCTCCAAGACTTGTTACTGGTTAGAATCATTGAATTTGGAGTTAGAGATTGATGGTGCCCTGCTTGTTTTAAATCTTGTATCGGTTCAATCTGTTTTTGCCATGCCTCATGTTTTGCAGTGTGAATGTTCTGTGCCATTAAGGGTTTATTTCTGGTATTATGGCTCAGTTGAAAGTGGTGGGGACTTAAGAGTTGAGTTGAACACATTGTATTTACATCATATATGATTATTATTATTGTGGGGACCAAGGGCAGACTGTCATGATTTGATCCAGGTGTCCCCCACAAACAAATGAATACATTCTGAGTAATTGATCCTCAGGTGATGGCAGTTTGTATTTTACAACCTCAATGGCGCTGTATTGTTGAGAGCGGGTTTATGGGGATTATAATCCAGTTTCCCTTTGCCAGTATTTGGCACACCTTCCTATTGTTGTTTCCAGTGCTGTGGCGGAGGTGATGTCCACCCCTTTGCTCATGCCATCATTTTCCCTGCCAGAATGGAGTCTCCCCTCGATTCCGTAAGCCAAATAAACCCATTCCTCCACAAGCCACTTTTGTTTGAGTTCTTTCTGTGCAGCAACTAGAATGCTGACCGCAACTCTCCATCACTGGAAAATGTTTAACGGTTCTCCCTTATTTCTTTATTATTTTAATTTATCTTTTTAATTTACCTTCCTGATTTTCTTATTTTTAGTTTGAGCCAAATTGTCTTAAAATTGCA